>JACEEZ010026480.1:15580-36733 GCA_016584305.1 Chionoecetes opilio
TAATAAGGTTTACTTATTATATTGCTATAACCCCTAAAATGTAGTGTTTTCAATGATTTTAGCTAAATTATCAGTGATATTAGCTGTTTTCCTACAAATTGAAGTATAAAACCTTTTTAGAATAATTTGCACCTTAGTAGCTTACATTACATTAAGCTATGAAATAGAAGAGTAGGAGGAAATTTATTGTGATATAACGGTATATTGCAAGCGTTTTTCATAGTTTCTTGTAAACTGTAGCGTTATTGTATATATACAAGTAGTTTTACTTATCATATTGCTATAAACCCATATAATGTAGTGTTTTCAATGATATTAGCTATTTATCGGTGATATATAGCTGTTTTCCTACAAATTGAAGTATAAAATCCTCTTTTTAGAATAATTTGCACCTATAAGTAGCTTACATTACATTAAGCTATTAAATAGAAGAGTAAGAGGTTATTTATTGTGATATAACGGTATATTGCAAGCGTTTTTCATAGTTTCTTGTAAACTGTAGCGTTATTGTATATATACAAGTAGTTTTACTTATCATATTGCTATAAACCCATAAAATGTAGTGTTTTCAATGATTTTAGCTAGTTATCGGTGATATATAGCTGTTTTCCTACAAATTGAAATATAAAATCCTTTTTAAGAATAATTTGCACCTATAAGTAGCTTACATTACATTAAGCTATTAAATAGAAGAGTAAGAGGTTATTTATTGTGGTATAACGGTATATTGCAAGCGTTTTTCATAGTTTCTTCTAAACTGTAGCGTTATTGTATATATACAAGTAGTTTTACTTATTATATTGCTATAAACCCATAAAATGTAGTGTTTTCAATGATATTAGCTATTTATCGGTGATATATAGCTGTTTTCCTACAAATTGAAGTATAAAATCCTCTTTCTAGAATAATTTGCACCTATAAGTAGCTTACATTACATTAAGCTATTAAATAGAAGAGTAATAGGGTATTTATTGTGATATAACGGTATATTGCAAGCGTTTTTCATAGTTTCTTGTAAACTGTAGCGTTATTGTATATATACAAGTAAGTTTACTTATTATATTGCTATAAACCCATAAAATGTAGTGTTTTCAAAGATATTAGCTATTTATCGGTGATATATAGCTGTTTTCCTACAAATTGAAATATAAAATCCTTTTTAAGAATAATTTGCACCTATAAGTAGCTTACATTACATTAAGCTATTAAATAGAAGAGTAGGAGGTTATTTATTGTGATATAACGGTATATAGCAAGCGTTTTTCATAGTTTCTTGTAAACTGTAGCGTTATTGTATATATATACAAGTAGTTTTACTTATCATATTGCTATAATCCCATAAAATGTAGTGTTTTCAATGATATTAGCTATTTATCGGTGATATATAGCTGTTTTCCTACAAATTGAAGTATAAAATCCTCATTTTAGAATAATTTGCACCTATAAGTTGCTTACATTACATTAAGCTATTAAATAGAAGAGTAAGAGGTTATTTATTGTGATATAACGGTATATTGCATGCGTTTTTCATAGTTTCTTCTAAACTGTAGCGTTATTGTATATATACAAGTAGTTTTACTTATTATATTGCTATATACCCATAAAATGTAGTTTTCAATGATATTAGCTAATTATCGGTGATATATAGCTGTTTTCCTACAAATTGAAGTATAAAATCCTCTTTTTAGAATAATTTGCACCTATAAGTAGCTTACATTACATTAAGCTATTAAATAGAAGAGTAAGAGGTTATTTATTGTGATATAACGGTATATTGCAAGCGTTTTTCATAGTTTCTTGTAAACTGTAGCGTTATTGTATATATACAAGTAGTTTTATTATTATATTGCTATATACCATAAAATGTAGTGTTTTCAATGATATTAGCTAATATCGGTGATATATAGCTGTTTTCCTACAAATTGAAGTATAAAATCCTCTTTTAGAATAATTTGCACCTATAAGTAGCTTACATTACATTAAGCTATTAAAATAGAAGAGTAAGAGGTTATTTATTGTGATAACGGTATATTGCAAGCGTTTTCATAGTTTCTTGTAAACTGTAGCGTTATTGTATATATACAAGTAGTTTTACTGATATATTGCTATAAACCCATAAATTAGGTGTTTTCAATGATTTTACCTAGTTATCAGTGTATATATCTGTTTTCCTACAAATTGAGGTATAACATCCTCTTTTTAGAATAATTTGCCCCTATAAGTAGCTTCATTACATAAGCTAGTAAATAGAAAGAGTAAGAGGTATTTATTGTGATATAACGTATATTGCACGCGTTTTTCATAGTTTCTTGTAAACTGTAGCGTTATGTATATATAGTACAAGTAGTTTTTACTATCATATTGCTTTATAAAACCATAAAATAGTGTTTTCAATGATATTAGCTATTATCGGTGATATATAGCTGTTTTTCCTACAATTGAAGTATAAAATCGCTCTTTTTAGATTTAATTGCAATAAGTTGCTTACATTACATTAAGCTATAAATGAGAGTTAAAGGTTATTTATTGTGAAAATAACGTGTAATATTGCCAGCGTTTTTCATAGTTTCTTGTAAACTGTAGACTTTATGTTATATGATACAAGAGTTTTACTGATTATATGCTTAACCTAAAATGTAGTGTTATTCAATGATTTTAGTAGATCAGTGATATAGCTTTTTATCCTTACAATATAATATAATAATCCTCTTTTTGAATATTGACCTATAAGTAGTTACAGCTTTTAAGCTTTAAAGAAAGCAGTAGATATACAATTCATTATTGTATATACGGTATATTGCAAGCTTATTTCAGTAGTTTCATGATAAACTGTCGAAATGTATAAATACAAGTATTTAATTATTCACAAGTGCTATAACCATAAAATAGATGTTTAAGATAAATATATAGTGCGGTGATATAAGGTTTTCTTCTAAAATCTGAAGTATAATTTTATTAAATATTTGCACCTATAAGTAACTACATATTCATTAAGTATTAAATAGTTTAAGAGTAAAAGTTATTTTTTATAAGTATACAAGCTTTTTATAGTTTCCAACGTAGTTATTATTAAGTACAAGAGATTATTATTTAATTGTATAAACCCATAAAATGTGTTTTAATGATTTAGCTAATGTTTATCGTGATATATAGTGTTTTCTACAAATTGAAGATAAAATCCTTTTTTAGATATATATTTGACCTATAAGTAGCTTACATTCATTAAGCTATAAATAGAAGATAAAGGTATTTATTGGATATAACGGTATATTGCAGGTTTTCATAGTTTCTTTAAAACTGTAGCGTTATTGTATATATACAAGTAGTTTACTTATTATTGCTATAATCCTAAAATGTAGTGTTTTCAATGATATTAGTATTTATCGGTGATATTATAGTGTTTCCTACAAATTGAATATAAAATCCTTCATTTTAGAATAATTTGCCACCTATAATTGCTACAATACATTTAAGCTATTGATATAATGCAATAGCTAGTAAGGTAGGGTTATTTATTGTGATATAACGGTATATAGCAAGCGTTTTTCATAGTTTCTTGTAAACTGTAGCGTTATTGTATATATACAAGTAGTTTTACTTATATATTGCTATAAACCATAAAATGTAGTGTTTCAATGATATTAGCTATTTATCGGTGATATATAGCTGTTTTCCTACAAATCGAAGTATAAAATCCTCTTTTTAGAATAATTTGCACCTATAAGTAGCTTACATTACATTAAGCTATTAAATAGAAGAGTAGAGGTTATTTATTGTGATATAACGGTATATTGCAAGCGTTTTTCATAGTTTCTTTAAACTGTAGCGTTATTGTATATATACAAGTAGTTTTACTTTCTATTGCTATAAACCCATAAAATGTAGTGTTTTCAATGATATTACTATTATCGGTGATATATAGTGTTTCCTACAAATTGATGTATAAAATCCTCTTTTTAGAATAATTTGCACCTATAAGTAGCTTACATTAACATTAAGCTATTAAATAGAAGAGTAGGAGGAAATTTATTGATATAAAGGTATATTGCAACGTTTTTTCATAGTTTTTTAAACTGTAGCGTTATTGTAATATATACAATATTTACTAATCATATTGCTATAAACCCATAAAAGTGTTTTTCAATGATATTACTATTTATCGGTGATTATACTGTTTTCCTACAATCGAAGTTAAAATCCTCTTTTTTAGAATAATTTGCACCTATAATAGCTTACATAACATTAAGCTATTATAGAAGTTAGAGGTTATATATTGTGATATAACGGGTTTTTTGCACGTTTTTTCATAGTTTCTTCTAAACTGTAGCGTTATTGTATATATACAAGTAGTTTACTTTTATACTGCTATAAACCCATAAAAAGTATGTTTTGAATGATTTTAAGCTAGTTTTCAGTGATATATAGCTTTTTCCCAATTATATAAACCCTTTTCCCCCTTTTAGATATTTTTCCCTAATTTTCACTTTTTTTTTTAAATTTTAAAATAGAAGAATTTAAAAGTTATTTTTAAAATTGTTATATAACTAATAATTTCAAGCGTTTTTCATATTTCTTCTAAACTGTAGCGTTATTTTTATATATAAAATAGTTTTTCTTATTATATTGCTATAAAGCCATAAAAAAGTAGTGTTTTCAATGATTTAGCTAAATTTAAACGGTTATATAGCTGTTTCCTACAAATTAAGTATAAATCCTCTTTTAGAATTTAAATTTTCACCTATAAGTACTTACATTACATTAAGTTTTTAAATGAAGTGTAAGAGGTTATTTATTGTGATAATAACGGTATATTGCAAGCGTTTTCATAGTTTCTCTTAACTGTAGCGTTATTTATATATACAAATAGTTTTTTCTTATTATATTTCTATAAAGCCATAAAATGTAGTGTTTCAATGATTTTAGCTAGTTATCAGTGATATATAGCTGTTTTCCTACAAATTGAAGTATAAAATCCTCTTTTTAGAATAATTTGCACCTATAGTAGCTTACATTAATTAAGCTAATAAATAGAAGAGTAAGAGGAATTTATTGTGATATAACGGTATATTCCAAGCGTTCTTCATAGTTTCTTGTAACTGTAGCGTTTTTTGTATATATACAAGTAGTTTTACTTATCATATTGCTATAAACCCAAAATAGTAGTGTTTACAATGACTTAGCGAAGTTATCAGTGATAATATAGCCCGTTTTCCTAAAATTGAATATAAAATTATCTTTTAGAATAATTTCACTATAAGTAGCTTACTTAACATTAAACTTTTAAATAGAGAGTAAGAGGTTATTTATTGTGATATAAGGGATATTGAAGCGTTTTCATAGTTTCTTAAAAACTGTAAACGTTTTGTATATACAGTTAGTTTTACTTATCGTATTTTCTATAAACCTATAAAATGTTGTTTTTCAAAAGATTTTAGCTATTTATCGTGATTATATACTGTTTTCCTACAAATTGAAGTATACAATCCTTTTTTTTAGAATAATTTGCACCCATAATAGTTCATTAACATTAAACTAATAAATAAAGAGTAGGGGGAAATTAGTTGTGAATAAAAGGGATATTCCAAGCGTTTTTCTAGTTTCTTGTAAACTGAGCGTTATTGTATATATCAAGTAGTTTTACTTATCAAAAATTGCTATAAACCTATAAAAGTATGTTTTCATGATATTAAAACTATTTATCGGTATATATAGCTTTTTCCTACAATTGAAGTATAAAATCTTTTTTTAAATAATTTGCACCTATAAGTAGCTTACATTACTTAAGCTAAAAAATGAAGAGTAGGAGAAGTTTTTAATGTGATATAATGTATATCCAAGCGTTTTTTCATTTCTTGTAAACTGACGTTTTTTGTAATATATACAAGTAGTTTACTTACATATTGCTATAAACTCATTAAATGTTTTTTCATGATATAGCTATTTATCGGTGATATATAGCTTTTCCTCTTAAAATTTAAATATAAAATCCTCTTTTTAGAATAATTTGCACCTATAAGTAGCTTATATACATTAAGCTTTTTAATAGAAGATTTAAAAGGTTAGTTATTGTGATTAAACGTTATATTGCAAAACTTTTTCATAGTTTCCCTTTTAAACTGTACGTTATTTTATATATACAAGTAGTTTTACTTATCAATGTAAAACCATAAATTAGTGTTTTCAATGATTTAATATTTTCGGTGATATATAGTGTTTTTCCTAAAATAAGTATTTAAAAAATTTTTAGAATAATTTGCACTATAATTTGCTTAATTACATTAAGCTATTAAATAGAAGTAAGAGGTTATTTATTGTGATAACGGATATTTCAAGCGGGTTTTTTTTAGTTTCTTGTAAACTGTAAACGTTATTTATATATAAAGTAGTTTTTACTTTTTAAATTTTATTTAAACCCCTAAATGTAGTGTTTTCAAAGATATTAAATAATTACGGTGATATATACTGTTTTCCTAAAATGAAGTATAAAAACCTCTTTTTAGAATAATTTTGCACCTATAAGTAAGCTTACATTACTTAAGCTATAAATAGAAGATAAGAGGTTATTATTGTGATTAAACGGTATATTGCAAGCGTTTGTCATAGTTTCTTTAAACTGTAGTTATTGTAATTTTACAAGTAGTTTTACTTATTATTTGCTTTTAAACCCATAAAAGTAGTGTTTTAATGATTTTATATTATCGTGATATTAGCTGTTTTTCCCACAATTGAAGTATATCCTTTTTTTAGAAAATTTGCCCCTATAAGTACTTTCATTACATTAAGCTATAAATAGAAAAAGAGGGTTTTTTATTGTATTAAACGGTATATTGCACCCTTTTCATAGTTTCTTTAAACTGTAGCGTTTTTTGTATATATACAAGTTTTTTACTATTTTATTGCTAAAAACCCTAAATGTAGTTTTTAAAGATTTAGCTATTTTTTCGGTGAAAATAGCGTTTTCCTACAAATTGAATATAAAACCTTTTTTAGAATAAAATTTTCCCTATAGTTTTTCTTTTCATTAAACTTAAAAAGAAGGTAAGAGGGTTTTTTATTGTGATATCGGGAATTGCAAAAGGGTTTTTCATAGTTTCTTTAAAATGTAGCGTTATTGTATATATACAAATAGTTTTCTTATTATATTGCTAAAACCCCCTAAAAATGTTGGGGTTTTTAATGATTTGCTATTTTTGGTGAATATATCTGTTTTCCTACAATTGAGGTATAAAATCCTCTTTTTAGAATTAATTTGACATATAGAGGTAGCTTACATACATTAAAGCTATTAAATAGAAGAGTAAGAGGTTATTATTGTGATATAACCGGTATATAGCAAGCGTTTTCATTCAGGTTTCTTGTAAAACTGTAGCGTTTTATTGTATATATACAGTAGTTATAGTCTTTACGATCATATTGCTATAAACCCATAATGTAGTGTTTATCAATGAATATTAGCTATTATCGGTAGATATATAGCTGTTTTCCTACAAATCGAAGCATTAAAAATCCTCTTTTAAATAATTTGCAACCTATAAGTAGCTTACCATTACATTAAGCTATTAAAATAGAAGAGTATTAGAGGTTATATATTGTGATATAACGGTTTATTGCAAGCGTTTTTCATAGTTTCTTCTAAACTGTAGCCGTTATTGTATATATACAAGTAGTTTTACTATTATATTACTTATTATATACATAAAATGTAGTGTTTGAATAAATTTTAGCTAGTTATCAGTGATAATAGCTGGTTTCTACAAATTGAAGATATGACCCATCCTTTTTTTAGAATAATTGTGCCCTTAATAAGTAGCTTTCATTACACATTAAGCTAGTAAATAGAAGAGTAAGAGGTTATTTAGTGTGATATAAACCGTATATTGCAGCGTTTTTTCATAGTTTCTTGTAAACTGTAGCGTTATTGTATATATATACAAGTATTTACTATCATATTGCTATAAAACCATAAAATGTAGTGTTTTCAATGATATTAGCTATTTATCGGGATATATAACTGTTTTCCTACAAATGAAGTATAAAATCCTCTTTTTAGATTATTTGCAAGCCATAAGTTGGCTTACCTTACATTAAAGCTATTAAATAGAAGAGTAGAGGTTATTTTTGTGATATAACGGTAGATTGACCGCGTTTTTCATAGTTTCTTGTAAACTGTAGCTTTATTGTATAATATACGAGGAGTTTTACGATTATATTGCTATAAACCCAATAAAATGTAGGTTTTCAATGATTTAGCAGGTATCAGTGATATATAGCTGTTTTCCTTACAAAATTGAAGATAAAATCCTCTTTTTAGAATAATTTGCACTCTAAGTAGCTTACATTACATTAAGCTATTAAATAAGAGTAGGAGGAAAAATTATTGTGAGTATAACGGTATAATTGCAAGAGTTTATCATAGTTTCTGTAACTGTAGCGTTATGGTATATATACAAGTAGTTTACTTTCATATGCTATAAAACCATAAAATGTAGTTTCGTTTTCAATGATATAGCTATTTATCGGTGATAATAGCTGTTTTTCCTACAAATTGAAGGATAAAAATCCTCTTTTTAGAATAATTTTGACCATTAAGTAGCTTACCATTACATTAAGCTATTAAAAATAGAAGGTAAGAGGTTATTATTGTGGATAACGGTATATTGCAAGCGTTTTTTCATAGTTTCTTTCTAAAACTGTGCGTTATGTATATATACAAGTAGTTTAGATTATTATATTGCCTATAAAACCCATAAAATGTAGTGTTTTCAATGATATTAGCTATTTAGCGGTGATATATAGCTGTTTTCCTACAAATTGAAGTATAAAATCCTCTTTCTAGAATAATTTGCCACCTAGAAGTGGCTTACATTACATTAGCTATTAAATGAAGAGTAATAGGGTATTTATTTTGATATAACGGTATATTGCAAGCGTTTTTCATAGTTTTTCTTGAACAATGTAGCGTTATTGTATATATACAAGTAAGGTTTACTTATTAATTATTGCTATTAAAACCCATAAAATGTAGTGTTTTCAAAGATATTAGCTATTTATCGGTGAATATATAGCTGTTTTCCTACAAATGAAATAAAAATCCTTTTTAAGCCATAATTTGACACCTATAAGTAGCTTACATTACATAAGCTATTAAATAGAAGAGTAGGAGGTTATTTATTGTGATTATTATAACGGTATATAGCAAGCGTTTTTCCTATTTTCTGTTAAACTGAGCGTTATGTATATATACAAGTAGTTTTTAAGTATTATACTGCTATAAACCCATAAAATGTAGTGTTTTCAATGATATTAGCTATTTATCGCGGTGATATATAGCTTTTTCTACAAATCGAAGTATAAAATCTCTTTTTCGACTAATTTGCACCTATAAGTAGCTTACATAACATTAAAGCTAATTAAAATAGAGAGTTAGAAGGTTATATTTTTTGTGATATAACGGTTTATTGCAGCGTTGTCATAGTTCTTTTCAACTGTAGCGTTATTGTTATATACAAGTAGTTTTATGTATTATTGCTATAAACCCATAAAATGTAGTATTTTGAATGATTTAGCTAGTATCAGTGATATATAGCTGTTTTCCTAAATTGAAGTATCCCAGCCTTTTTTAGAAAATTCTGCCCCTATAAGTAGCTGTCAACATTAGCTTGTAAATGAAGAGTAGGAGGTTATTTATTTGATTATAAACGGTATATTGCAAGCGTTTTAGCATAGTTTCTGTAAACTGTAGCGTTATGTATATATATACAAGTAGTTTTACTTACCATATTGCTTGATAATCCATAAAGGTAGTGTTTCAATGTTAATTAGCTATTTATCGGTAGATATATTAGCTGTTTTCTACAAATTGATGTATAACATCCTCATTTTAGAATAATTTGCACTATAAGTTGCTTACATTACATTAAGCTATTAAAAGAATGAGTAAGAGGTTATTATTGTGATTATAACGGTATATTGCAAGCGTTTTTACATAGTTTCTTGTAAACTGTTAAGCGTTATTGTATATATACAAGAGGTTTTACTTATTATATTTGCTATATGACCCATAAAAGTAGTGTTCAATGTATTAAGCTAATTATCGGTGATATATAGCTGTTTTCCTAAAATTGATAGTATAAAAATCCTCTTTTTAGAATAATTTGCAGCCTATAAGTAGCTTACATATCATTAGCGATTAAATAGAAGAGTAAGAGGTTATTGATTGTGATATAACGTATATTGCTAGCGTTTTTCATATAGTTTCTCTAAACTGTAGCGTTTATTTTAGATATACAAATAGTTTACTTATTATTATTGCATAAAGCCATAAAAAAAATAGTATTTTCAATGATTTTTTAGCTAGTATCAGTTGATATATAGCTGTTTTCCTAAAAATTGAAGTATAAAATCTCTTTTAGAATAAATTTTACACCTTAAGTAGCTTTACATTACAGTAAGCTAATAAAAGAAGAGTAGAGGAATTTATTGTGATATAACGGTTATATTGCAAGCGTTTTTCATAGTTTCTTGTAAACGTAGCGTTATGTGTCTATATACAAGTAGTTTTACTATCATATTGCTATACACCCAATAAGTAGTGTTTTCAATTATATTAGCTAGTTATCATTGATAATAGTGTTTCCTACAAATTGAGGATAAAATCTTTTTTTTTTTGAATAATTTGCACCTATAAGTAGCTTACATTACATTAAGCTATTAAATAGAAGAGTTAAGAGGTTATTTAATTGTGATATAACGGTATATTGCAAGCGGTTTTCAATACATAGTTTCTTGTAAACTGTAGCGTTAATTGTATATATACACAAGTAGTTTACTAATCAAATGTGCATAAAAACCCATAAAATGTAGTGTTTCAATGGATATTAAATATTTATCGTTGATATATAGCTGTTTTCCTACAAATTGAAGTATACATCTTTTTTTAGAATAATTTGCACTATAAGTAGCTTATATTACATTATCCTAATAAATAGAAGAGTAAGAGGTTATTTATGGTGGATTCATAGCGTTATATTGCAAGCGTTCGTCATAGTGTCTTGTAAAAATGTAAGCGTTTTTGTAATATATACAAGTAGTTTTACGTATCATATTGCTATAACCTATAAAATGTAGTGTTTTCAATGATATTAGCTATTGTCGGTGATATATAGCGGTTCTCCTACAAATTGAAGTATAAAATCTTTTTTAGAATAATTTGCACCTATAAAGTAGTTACATTACATTAAGCTCATAAATGGAAGAGTAAGAGGTTATTTATTGTGATATAAAGGTATTATAGCAAGCGTTTTCATAGTTTCTTGTAAAACTGTAGCGTTATGTATATATACAAGTAGTTTTAATATTATATGCTTATAAAGCCATAAAAATGTAGGTTTCATGATTTAGCTAGTTATCAATGATATATAGCTGTTTTCCTACCAAATTGAAGTATAAAATCCTCTTTTTAGAATAATTTGCACCTTAGAAGTAGCTTACTACATTAAGCTAATAAATAGAGAGTAAGAGGGAAATTTATTGTGATATAACGGATATTCTAAGCGTTTTTTTTCATAGTTTCTTGTAAACTGTAGCGTTATTGGATCTATACAAGTAGTTTTATTATCATATTGCTATAAACCATATTAATGTAGGTTTTCAATGATAATTAGATAGATTATCAGTGATATATAGCTGTTTTCTACAAATTGGAAGTATAAAAATTATCTTTTTAGAATAATTTGCCACCTATAAGTAGCTTACATACATTAAGTATTAAATAGAAGATTAAGAGGTTATTTATGTTGATATAACGTATATTGCAGCGTTTGTCATAGTTTTTGTAAAACTGTAGCGTTATTTTATATATAAAGAGTTTTACTTATTCATATTGCTATAAACCTATAAAATGTTAGTGTTTCATGATATCAGTAATGTCGTGATATATAGCTGTCTCCACAAATTGAAGTATAAAATCTTTTTTTTAGAATAATTTGCACGCCTGATAAGTAACTTACATTACATTAAAAGCTAAATAAATGGAAGAAGAAATGAGGTTATTTATTGTGATATAAAGGTATAATAGCAAGCGTTTTGTCCATAGTTTCTTGTTAAACTTGTAGCGTTATTGTATATATACAAGTAGTTTTACTTATCAGATTGCTATAAACCCATAAAAGTAGTGTTTTCAATGCTATTAGTTATTTATCGGTGATATATAGCTGTTTTCTACAAATTGAAGTATAAAAATCCTCCTTTTTAGAATAATTTGCACCTAAAGATAGGTTACATTACATTAAGCTATTAAATAGAAGAGTATGAGGTTCTTATTGTGATATAACGGTTATATTGCAAACGTTTTTCATAGTTCTTGTAACTGTCAAGCGTTATTGGTATATATACAAGGCGTTTTACCTTATCAGATTGCAAAAACCCATAAAAGGTTCAGGGTTTTTCAATGATATTAGCTATTTATCGGGGATATATAGCTGTTTTCCTACAAATTGAAGTTATAAAATCCTCTTTTAGAATAATTTCCCCTATAAGTAGCTTATATTACATAAGCTAGTAAGATAGAAGAGGTAAGAGTAAACTTATTGTGATATAACTGTATATTGCAAGCGTTTTTTCATAGTTTCTGTAACTGTAGCGTTATTGTATATATACAAGTAGTTTTACTGATTATATTGCTATAAACCCATAAAATGTAGTGTTTTCAATGATTTTACCTAGGTATCAGTGTTATATATCTGTTTTTCTAAAATTGAGTATAAACTCCTCTTTTTAGAAATAATGTTGCACCTATAGTAGCTACATTACATTAAGGACTATTAAATAGAAGAGTAGATATTATTTATTTGATATAACGGTATATTGCAAGCTTTTCATAGTTTCTTTGTAAACTGTAGCTTTATTGTATATATACAAGTAGTTTTACTTATATTACTATAAAACAAAAATGTAGTGTTTTTAATGATATTAGTTATTTATCGGTGATATATTAGCTGTTTTCCTACAAATTGAAGTATAAAAACCTTTTTTTTAGAATAATTTGCACCTATAAAATAGCTTACATTACCTTACGCTATTAAATAGAAGAGTAAGAGGTTAATTTTATTGTGTATTATAACGGTAAATTTGCAAGCGTTTTTCATAGCTTCTGGCTAACTGTACGTTATTTTATATATACAAAGTAGTTTTACTATGGATATTGCTATAAACCCATAAAATTAGTGGTTCAATGATATTAGTATTTATCGGTGACAAATATAGCTGTTTTACTACCAAATTGAAGATACCATCCTTTTTTAGAATAAGTGCCACTATAAGTAGGACATACATTAAGCTAGTAAATAGAAGAGTAGGAGGAAATTTATTGTTGATATAAAACCGGTATATTGCCAGCGTTTTTAATAGTTTCTTTGTAAACTGTAGCGCTTATTGTATATATACAAGAGTTTTACTGATTATATTGCTATAAACCCATAATAGGTAGTGTTTTCAATGATTTTACCTAGTTTATCAGTGTTATTATCTGTTTTCTACAAATTGACGGTTATATAAAATCCTCTTTTTTAGAATAAGTTGCCCCTACTATACGTAGCTTTAAGACATTAAGCTAGTAAATAGAGAGTAAGAGGTTGTTTATTGTGATATACCCGTATATGCAGCGTTTTTTCATAGTTTCTTGTAAAAAACTGTAGCGTTATTGTTATATATACAAGTTAGTTTTACTTATTCATATTGACTATAATAAACCCATAAAATGAGTGGTTTCAATGATTATTAGCTATTATCGGTGATATATATAGCTGTTTTCCTACAAATTGAAGGATAAAATCCTCTTTTTAGATTTTAACTCTGCACCTATAAGTTGCTTACATTACATTAAGCTATAAATAGAAGAGTAGGGTTATATTGTGATATAACGGTATATTGGCCAGCGTTTTTTCATAGTTTCTTGTAAACTGTAGCTTTATGTATATTATCCAAAGGAGGTTTTACTGATTATATTGCTATATAAACCCATAAAATGTAGTGTTTTCAATGATATTAGCTATTTATCGGTGATATATAGCTGTTTTCCTACAAATTGAAGTATAAAATCCTCTTTTAGAATAATTTGCACCTATAAGTAGCTTACATTACATTAAGCTATTAAATAGAAGAGTAAGAGGTTATTTATTGTGGTATAAAAGGTATATTGCAAACGTTTTTTTATTTGTTTCTTCTAAACTGTAGCGTTATTGTATATATACAAGTAGTTTTACTTATTATATTGCTATAAACCCCTAAAATGTAGTGGTTTCAATGATATTAGCTATTTATCGGGATATATAGCTGTTTTCCTACAAAATTTAAGTATAAAATCCTCTTTTAGAATAATTTGCACCTATAAGTAGTTACATTACATTAAGCTATTAAATAGAAGAGTAGGAGGAAATTTATTGTGGGTATAACGGTTTTATTGCCAGCGTTTTTTAGTTTCTTCTAAAAAGTAGCGTTAT
This sequence comes from Chionoecetes opilio, assembly GCA_016584305.1. Lineage (NCBI taxonomy): Eukaryota > Metazoa > Arthropoda > Malacostraca > Decapoda > Majidae > Chionoecetes > Chionoecetes opilio. The sequence continues at coordinate 30,079 of JACEEZ010026480.1, forward strand.
TGTTATATACAAGTAGTTTTACTTATTATATTTCTTATAAACCCATAAAATGTAGTATTTTTAATGATTTTAGCTAGTTATCAGTGATATATAGCTGTTTCCTACAAATTGAAGTATCCCATCCTTTTTTTAGAATAATTTGCCCCTATAAGTAGCTTTCATTACATTAACTAGTAAATAGAAGAGTAGGAGGTTATTTATTGTGATATAAACGGGATATTTCAAGCGTTTTTCATAGTTTCTTGTAAACTGTAGCGTTTTTGTATATATATACAAGTAGTTTACTTATCGTAATTTCTATATTCCCATAAAATGTAGTGTTTTCAATGATATTAGCTTTTATCGGTGATATATAGCTGTTTTCCTACAAATTGAAGTATAAAATCCTCATTTTTGAATAATTTGCACCTATAAGTGCTTACATTACATTAAGCTATTAAATAGAAGAGTAAGAGGTTATTTATTGTGATAAAACGGTATATTGCCAGCGTTTTTCATAGTTTTTTGTAAACTGTAGCGTTATTGTATATATACAAGTAGTTTACTTATTATATTGCTATAAAACCCATAAAATGTAGTGTTTTCAATGATTTTAGCTAGTTATCAGTGATATATAGCTGTTTTCTACAAATTGAAGATAAAATCCTCTTTTTTGAATAATTTGCTCCTATAAGTAGCTTACATTCATTAAGCTATTAAAAAGAAGGGGTAGGAGGAAATTTTTTGTGGAATAAACGGTATATTGCAAGCGTTTTTCATAGTTTTTGTAAGCTGTAGCGTTATTGTATATATACAAGTAGTTTTACTTATCATATTTCTATAAACCCATAAAAAAGTAGTGTTTTTAATGATATTAGCTATTTATCGGTGATATATAGTGTTTTCCTACAAATTGAAGTATAAAATCCTCTTTTTAGAATAAATTGCACCTATAAGTAGCTTACATTTCATTAAGTATTAAATAGAAGAGTAAGAGGTTATTTATTGGATATAACGGTATATTGCAAGCGTTTTCATAGTTTCTTCTTTAAAAATGTAGCGTTATTTTAATATAAAAAAAGTTTTACTTATTATATTTCTATAAAGCATAAAATGTAGTGTTTTCAATGATATTAGCTAATTATCGGTTATATATAGCTGTTTCCTACAAATTTAAGTATAAAATCCCCTTTTAGAATAATTGCACCTATAAGTAGCTTACATTACATTAAGCTATTAAAAAAGAAGTGTAAGAGGTTATTTATTGTGATATAACGGTATATTGCCCAAACGTTTTTCATAGTTTCTTCTTAACGTAGCGTATTTTATATATACAAATAGTTTTACTTATTAATTGCTATAAAGCCATAAAATTTTAGTGTTTTCAATGATTTAGCTAGTTATCAGTGATATATAGCATTTCCTACAAATTGAAGTATAAAATCCTCTTTTTAGAATAATTTGCACCTATAAGTAGCTTACATTACATTAAGCTAATAAATAGAAGAGTAAGAGGAAATTTATTGTGATATAACGGTATATTCCAAGCGTTCTTCATAGTTTCTTGTAAACTGCAGCGTTATTGTATATATACAAGTAGTTTTACTTATCATATTGCTATAAACCCATATAATGTAGTGTTTACAATGACATTAGCGAGTTATCAGTGATATATAGCTGTGTTCCTACAAATTGAAGTATAAAATTATCTTTTTAGAATAATTTGCACCTATAAGTAGCTTACATTACATTAAACTATTAAATAGAAGAGTAAGAGGTTATTTATTGTGATATAACGGTATATTGCAAGCGTTTTTCATAGTTTCTTAAAAACTGTAACGTTATTGTATATATACAAGTAGTTTTACTTATCGTATTGCTATAAACCTATAAAATGTTGTGTTTTCAATGATTTTAGCTATTTATCGGTGATATATAGCTGTTTTCCTACAAATTGAAGTATACAATCCTTTTTTTAGAATAATTTGCACCTATAAGTAGCTTACATTACATTAAGCTAATAAATAGAAGAGTAGGAGGAAATTTATTGTGATATAACGGTATATTCCAAGCGTTTTTCATAGTTTCTTGTAAACTGTAACGTTATTGTATATATACAAGTAGTTTTACTTATCATATTGCTATAAACCTATAAAATGTAGTGTTTTTAATGATATTAGCTATTTATCGGTAATATTAGCTGTTTTCCTACAAATTGAAGTATAAAATCCTCTTTTTAGAATAATTTGCACCTATAAGTAGCTTACATTACATTAAGCTAATAAATAGAAGAGTAGGAGGAAGTTTATTGTGATATAACTGTATATTCCAAGCGTTTTTCATAGTTTCTTGTAAACTGTAGCGTTATTGTATATATACAAGTAGTTTTACTTATCATATTGCTATAAACTCATTAAATGTAGTGTTTTCAATGATATTAGCTATTTATCGGTGATATATAGCTGTTTTCCTCTTAATTGAAGTATAAAATCCTCTTTTTAGAATAATTTGCACCTATAAGTAGCTTACATTACATTAAGCTATTAAATAGAAGATTAAGAGGTTATTTATTGTGATATAACGGTATATTGCAAGCGTTTTTCATAGTTTCTTGTAAACTGTAGCGTTATTGTATATATACAAGTAGTTTTACTCATCATATTGCTATAAACCCATAAAATGTAGTGTTTTCAATGATTTTAGCTAGTTTTCGGTGATATATAGTTGTTTTCCTACAAATTTAAGTATAAAATCTTTTTTTTAGAATAATTTGCACCTATAAGTAGCTTATATTACATTAAGCTATTAAATAGAAGAGTAAGAGGTTATTTATTGTGATATAACGGTATATTGCAAGCGTTTTTCATAGTTTCTTGTAAACTGTAGCGTTATTTTATATATACAAGTCATTTTACTTATCAGATTGCTAGAAACCCATAAAATGTAGTGTTTTCAATGATATTAAATATTTATCGGTGATATATAGCTGTTTTCCTACAAAGTGAAGTATAAAATCCTCTTTTTAGAATAATTTGCACCTATAAGTAGCTTACATTACCCTTAAGCTATTAAAATAGAAGAGTAAGAGGTTATTTATTGTGATATAGCGGTATATTGCAAGCGTTTGTCATAGTTTCTTGTAAACTGTATCGTTATTGTATATATACAAGTAGTTTTACTTATTATATTGCTATAAACCCATAAAATGTAGTGTTTTCAATGATATTAAATATATATCGGTGATATATAGCTGTTTTCCTACAAATTGAAGTATAAAATCCTCTTTTTAGAATAATTTGCACCTATAAGTAGCTTACATTACATTAAGCTATTAAATAGAAGAGTAAGAGGTTATTTATTGTGATATAGCGGTATATTGCAAGCGTTTGTCATAGTTTCTTCTAAACTGTAGCGTTATTTCATATATACAAGTAGTTTTACTATTATATGCTATAAACCCATAAAATGTAGTGTTTTGAATGATTTTTGCTAGTTATCAGTGATATATAGCTGTTTTTCCCACAAATTGAAGTATCCCATCCTTTTTTAGAATATTTGCCCCTATAAGTAGCTTTCATTACATTAAGTAGTTTAAAAAGAAGAGTAAAGGTTATTTATTGTGATATAACGGTATATTGCACGCGTTTTTCATAGTTTTTTGTAAACTGTAGCGTTATTGTATATAACAAGTAGTTTTACTGATTATATTGCTATAAAACCCATAATATGTAGTGGTTTTCAATGATATTAGCTATTTATCGGTGATATATAGTGTTTTCCTACAAATTGAAGTATAAAATCCTCTTTTTTAGAATAATTTGCACCTATAAGTAGCTTTCTTTACATTAAGCTATTAAATAGAAGAGTAAGAGGTTATTTTTTGTGATATAGCGGTATATTGCAAGCGTTTGTCATAGTTTCTTCTAAACTGTAGCGTTATTGTATAATATACAAGTAGTTTTACTTATTATTGCTATAAAACCCATAAAATGTAGTGTTTCAATGATATTAGCTATTTATTGGGGATATATAGCTGTTTTTCCCACAAATTGAAGTTAAAATCCTCTTTTTAGAAAATTTGCACCTATAAGTAGCTTACATTACATAACCTATTAAATAGAAAGAGTAAGAGGTTATTTATTGTGAATATAACGGATATTGCAAGCGTTTTTCATAGTTTTTTCTAAACTGTAGCGTTATTGTATATATACAAGAGTTTTACTTATTATATGCTATAAACCCATAAAATGTAGTGTTTCAATGATATTAGCTATTTATCGGTGATATAAGCGTTTTTCCCACAAATTGAAGTATAAAATCCTCTTTTTAGAATAATTTGCACCTATAAATAGCTTACAATTACATTTAAGCTATTAAATAGAGGAGGGAAGAGGGAATTTTATTGTGATATAGCGGTATATTGCAAGCGTTTTTCATAGTTTCTTGTAAACTGTAGCGTTATTGTATATATACAAGTAGTTTTACTTATCATATTGCTATAAACCCATATAATGTAGTGTTTTCAATGATATTAGCTAGTTATCAGTGATATATAGCTGTTTTCCTACAAATTGAAGTATAAAATCTTTTTTAGAATAATTTGCACCTATAAGTAGCTTACATTACATTAAGCTAATAAATAGAAGAGTAAGAGGAATATTTATTGTGATATAACGGTATATTGCAAGCGTTTTCATAGTTTCTTGTAAACTGTAGCGTTATTGTATATATACAAGTAGTTTTACTTATCAATTGCTATAAACCCATAAAATGTAGTGTTTTCAATGATATTACTATTATCGGTGATATATAGCTGTTTTCCTACAAATTGAAGTATAAAATCCTTTTTTTAGAATAATTTGACCTATAAGTAGCTTACATTACATTAAGCTATTAAATAGAAGAGTAAGAGGTATATTATTGTGATATAACGGTATATTGCAAGCGTTTTTCATAGTTTCTTGTAAACTGTAGCGTTATTGTATATATACAAGTAGTTTTACTTATCATATTGCTATAAACCATAAAATGTAGTGTTTTCAATGATATTAGTATTTATCGGTGATATATAGCTGTTTTCCTACAAATTGAAGTATAAATCCTTTTTTTAGAATAATTTGCACCTATAAGTAGCTTACATTACATTAAGCTATTAAATAGAAGAGTAAGAGGTTATATATTGTGATATAACGGTTTATTGCAAGCGTTTTTCATAGTTTCTTCTAAACTGTAGCGTTATTGTATATATACAAGTAGTTTTACTTATTATATTACTTATTATATACCCATAAAATGTAGTGTTTTGAATAATTTTAGCTAGTTATCAGTGATATATAGCTGTTTTCCTACAAATTGAAGTATCCCATCCTTTTTTTAGAATAATTTGCCCCTATAAGTAGCTTTCATTACATTAAGCTAGTAAATAGAAGAGTAAGAGGTTATTTATTGTGATATAACCGTATATTGCACGCGTTTTTCATAGTTTCTTGTAAACTGTAGCGTTATTGTATATATATACAAGTAGTTTTACTTATCATATTGCTATAAACCCATAAAATGTAGTGTTTTCAATGATATTAGCTATTTATCGGTGATATATAGCTGTTTTCCTACAAATTGAAGTATAAAATCCTCTTTTTAGATTTAATTTGCACCTATAAGTTGCTTACATTACATTAAGCTATTAAATAGAAGAGTAAGAGGTTATTTATTGTGATATAACGGTATATTGCCAGCGTTTTTCATAGTTTCTTGTAAACTGTAGCTTTATTGTATATATACAAGGAGTTTTACTGATTATATTGCTATAAACCCATAAAATGTAGTGTTTTCAATGATTTTAGCTAGTTATCAGTGATATATAGCTGTTTTCCTACAAATTGAAGTATAAAATCCTCTTTTTAGAATAATTTGCACCTATAAGTAGCTTACATTACATTAAGCTATTAAATAGAAGAGTAGGAGGAAATTTATTGTGATATAACGGTATATTGCAAGCGTTTTTCATAGTTTCTTGTAAACTGTAGCGTTATTGTATATATACAAGTAGTTTTACTTATCATATTGCTATAAACCCATAAAATGTAGTGTTTTCAATGATATTAGCTATTTATCGGTGATATATAGCTGTTTTCCTACAAATTGAAGTATAAAATCCTCTTTTTAGAATAATTTGCACCTATAAGTAGCTTACATTACATTAAGCTATTAAATAGAAGAGTAAGAGGTTATTTATTGTGATATAACGGTATATTGCAAGCGTTTTTCATAGTTTCTTCTAAACTGTAGCGTTATTGTATATATACAAGTAGTTTTACTTATTATATTGCTATAAACCCATAAAATGTAGTGTTTTCAATGATATTAGCTATTTATCGGTGATATATAGCTGTTTTCCTACAAATTGAAGTATAAAATCCTCTTTCTAGAATAATTTGCACCTATAAGTAGCTTACATTACATTAAGCTATTAAATAGAAGAGTAATAGGGTATTTATTGTGATATAACGGTATATTGCAAGCGTTTCATAGTTCTTAACTGTAGCGTTATGATATATACAAGTAGTTTATTATTATGCTATAAACCCATAAAGTAGTGTTTTCAAGATATTGCTATTATCGTGATATATAGCTGTTTATGTACTATTACATATCTATTAATATTGAATTATCGGTG
>JACEEZ010026481.1:0-16350 GCA_016584305.1 Chionoecetes opilio
GCACCATTGATATTTTTTATTGCTAGGTACCGTATACCATCGAACCAAGAAAAAAGCAGTGATTACGATTGTATAAAAAAATTAAAATGGAGCATTGAAAATTGCAGCGTTTTTAAGAAAAAAAAGTGAGAAAATGTGGACACAACCTGGCATGAATGTGTCGGCGTTTGGACGGCAAGCGCCGCGGTGGTGAGTGTAGGTGGAGGGGATTTTACAGATAAAACCCCGAGGGAAAAGGCGGTTTCAGGGTAGCGTCCACATGCCCATATGCCGAATTTTGCGCTGAGGCTATGCGGGAAAATAGGCCTCGTTTCAGTTCACGGGCAATCGCTGATTTGACACTAATCATCCCAGCGATACCCAGATTCTGCGAAGACACTTATTCCCAAAGGCTGTCATTCCCATGTAACATTGTTTTAAACTTGCTAACCTAATCAGCATAATTTAAGGAGTAATATTTGTAGGGAAAAAATATTTTGTGTTATTTTACTTCTTTTGGTTTTTTGAAATTAGAAAAAATTTTTGAAAGGGGGAAACTGTTTTGTCAATGTCCGAAGAGTTAAAAAAAACAAAAAAACGCGACTAAAAAAGATACTGTATGTGTCTGAGGAGGAGAGAGAGAGAGAGTAGAACCCATCGGCCACTAAGATCAGCCTCTTCATTAGGGAGTTGGGGGACGGAAAGTAAAAACCGTTTTTGTGATGTGTGTGATTGATGGGGTGGGGGAAAAAGGGAGTAAAGGGGCGGGAGAGAAAAAGGGAAAAAGGAAGAGAAGAAGAGAGAGAGAGAGAGGGCCCATATTTTGCCCTCACCTGTGTGGGGTGCTGATGATCTTGATTCCTTTTCCCGGGGAAAAATTAGGGAATGAAACCCGCCTGAATACAATGACAGGGAGAAGTGATCAGGAGGAGGGGGGGGGGAGGAAAGGAAGGAGAAGAAGAAGGGAGGGGGAGAAGGAAGGAGAAAAGAAGAGGGGTGAGGGGAGATTACATGGAAAAACAGGCACCGGGGACCTATTGGTCCGACAGGATCTGCTGAACTACAACTACTAACATTAATCTTGTAAGAAAACATGAAAAGGAAACCCTTCCTTAAAGAAGATGGGAACACGGGAAAATTTCTGTGCAGAAAAAAAGGGTATGAAAAAACTAACACAACTCCACTACCCCTACAACTAATGATCCGGGGACTAAATTGAATTCGCAGGGCCCCCTCACTATCCATACCCATTTACTTTACAGTGCGCGTCAAAATCTTTTTTAAAAGTTTATTGTGCTGCTTCGACAACCAAATTTTCTGGTAACTTTTTCCATCGATCAACGACTCTCACATTGAAATAATTTTTCGGGATCAGTGATGCAACTTGACCCTTTAGTTTTAAACCTTATTTCTTTTTGTCACTTTAGTTGAAAACTCAATGGGTTTAGGGAAGAAGAAGAGGAAAGGGGGAAGGAGGAGAAGAAGAAGAAAAGGAAGGAGGGAGGGAGAGGAAAGGAGAAGAAGAAAAAGGAAGAGAAGGGGAAGGGAAAAAGAGGAAGAGAGGGAAGAGGAGCATGAAAAAGGGAGGAGGAGGGCTAATAAGGGGGGGGGTTTGGGGGCGGGTGCCAAAAAAAAATCCTCCCCCCCTCCCCTCACCACAACCTACAAAAATAAAACTAAAAAACGTAGTAAAAAAAAATCAAAAACCCAAAAAAAAGATATAAAAAAAAGGTCCTTAAATCCTACGAAGAAAAAGAAGGGAGAAAAAAAAAAAACCCCTTATCACAACAAAAAATAAAATTCTGGGAAAAATCTAAATGGGGGGTAATGGGGGGATTTTGGTAGCAGGGCGTTTAGGGGAACCCCAAAGGGGGGGGCGGGAGGAGCTAAAGCGGGACGGAGGGGGGGGTTTGTAGAGGCTGAGAAGGGAGGGGAGAAGGGGGCGGGGCGTAGGCTTAAAGGGGGGGGAAGGAAGGGGCGAGAAAGAGTATTAATGTCAGACCACCTACTATAATTACTACTAACCCGCCCCTACGAGATACCCCCCCGGAGAAGAGAGAAGCAACCCCCCTACTATATTACTATTAAAACGTCCTACGAATACCCCCGGAGAAAGGAACCCTACTCCCCCACTATACAGGCCTTTTACAGATACCCCCCAGAGAAGAGAGAACCCAACTAAAAACCGCCTTCTCGAATACCCCCCCAGAGAAGAAAACCCCTACTACCACTACTACACGCGTCTTCTCAAGTATCCCAACCCTACACAGACACAAAAAACCGGATAATAGAAAAACCCACGTTTAGACGTCCTGGGGCGTCCCTCTCTGGGCCCACCTTCACTCTGGTTTCCCTTCGGGGGGGGACGCGGGGGCCCTGGGGGGTGCGGTGGGTTGCCCTCTGATCTTCCCGGGGCACCGCTGGTTGGGAAAAGACCCAGGGAGAGTGTGTGTGGTGTGTGTGTGTGTGGGGTTTGTGTGGGGTGTGGGTTTGGGGGGTGGGTGTGTTGTGTGGTGTTCTCCTCTCTCTATCTGTCTGTCTGTCTGTCGGTGTGGTGTTTTTTCTCTCTCTCTCCTCTCTCTCTCCTCTCTCCTCTCCTCTCAAATATATATATATATTATATAAATAATTTTATTATAAAATATATATAAATAAAATATATAATATATACTTCTACTACTACAACTAAACTACTACTACACCACTATACTCCCTACTACAAACTACTACTACAAAACTACTACAACTACACTACTACTACTACTACTACCACAACTAACTACTACTACTACTACTAACTACTACTATACCACTACTACTACACTCCCCACAACTACTACAACACTACTACTACTACCTTTTTCTCCCTCCAAAGCTCCAGCAGGATGGTAACAACAACACTCCATTAACGGATGGGAAGAGGAGGAATGGTGGAAGAATTGGGAGGAGAGGAAGAAAAAAAGAAAGAAGAAGAAGATAGGAAGACGATGTGGAAGCAAGAAGACTATCAAGAATATAACGACGTGGATATTTTGTGGAAGAGGAGGAGGAGGAGAAAAGGAGGTGGATTACGAGGGTTATTGGGTGGATCAGAAGTGGTTTTGGATTTGGGGGGAGAAGTGGGTGGAGGGGGTTTGTGGGGGGGAGGATGGGGGGGCGGTGTGTGCGGTAGGTTGTGTGTGGTTTGCACCACATACATCCTTCCTCCTCCCCCTCCTCCTCCCCTCCACTCCTCCTCCCTCCTCCTCTTTGACCATCCTTCCCCCTTATCAAGCCATCCATATTCTATTCACGTAAGTACAAAAAAACACCAAAAAACACAAAAAAACACAAAAAAAAACAAAAAAAACATCTATTTTATGGGATATGAAGGTGTAAATAGAGAGTGGAAATTGTAAAAAGTGTGGAGGGCTGGGGGTTTTTTAAAGATGGTTTATGTCCCTTTTTTTAAATGTAATAAATGTTGGGGAGGTACTAAAAGGGGAAATACCAAAATTATTATAATTACCCAAAATTAAATTATTTCTTTAGAAAAACCCAATGTTAAATTTAATAAGAATTTATTTTTATTTTTGGTTTGGGGTAATTGGTTTTAGAGGGGTTTAGTAGATTAGGCTTTAGAAATGTTAGGTGGGTTTTAGTCATTATTTTGTTAGTAAGTTAGGCATTATAGAGGTTAGGTAGAGTTAGGCATTAGAAGTTTAGGGTAAGTTTATCTCATAGGTGTTAGGTGGTTTAGCATTAGTAGAGTTTAGGTAGAGTTGCATTAGTATGTTAGGTGAGTTGGGCAAGTAGTGTTAGGTAGGTTGGCTTTAGTAGAGTGTTAGGTAGAGTTAGTCATAGTAGGGGTTGTAAGTTAGCATTGTAGAGTGTTAGGTGGGTTTTATCTCGTAGGTGTTTAGGTAGTTAGCATAGTATGTTGGGTAGAGTTAGGCATTAGAAAGGGTTTGGGTAGGTTTTAGTCATTAGAAAAGAGTTTAGGTAGTTTAGCCCTTAGTAAGTGTTGGGGTAGATTTAGGCATTATGAGTGTTGGGTGGGTTAAAAATTAAAATAAAAAACCCAAAAAGGGGAAAAAACAAAAAAAACCCAAAAAAAAACCCCCCAAAAAAAAACCACAAATAAAAACACACAAAAAAACCCACAAAAAAAACCCAAAAAAAAACACAAAAAACCCCCCAAAAAAAAAACCCCCAAAAAAACAAACCAAACCCCCCCAAACACAAAACCAAAACCCCCAAAACAAAAAACCAAAAACACACACCACACACCACCCCCCCCACACCCCCCCCAACCACCCACCCACACCCACCCCCCCCCCCCAAAACCCCCCCCCCCCCCCAAAACCCACACACACCCACACACAACCCACAAAACCCAAAACCCCCCCACAACCCCCCCACCCCACACAAAAACACAACCCACCCAAACCACAAACACACACCCACCCACCCCAACCACACACACACCAACCAACACCACACCCCCACAACAAACACCCACCCCCACCCACACCACACACCACACACACCCCCAACACACACACACCCCACCACACACCAAAACACACACCCCCACCCCACACCACACCCACCACCACCACACCAAACCACCCCCAACCCACACACACACACCCCACACCCACACACACACCACACCACACCACACACACACCCCACCACCAACTATAAAATAGATATATACAACAGTTGGAGTACATTGTAATACAAAAGGGTTTTAAAAAGAATGTCTATAACCCAAATAGAAAAATTTGTATCCCTGAAGATACAATATAACTGTCTATATTATTATTATTATTTTATTATTATTATTTTATTTTTATATTATCTATCTATCTATCTGTATACCTTTTCTACCCAAACCACTCTCTCTCTCCCCCTCTTCCTTCTTCTCTCTCTCTTCCTCTCCTCCTCTCTCTCTCTCTCTCTCCTCTCTCTCTCCTCCCCTTCTCTCCTCCTTCTCTCCCCTCTCCTCTCTCTCTCTATTTTTTTTTTTTCTTTTTTGTTTAATAACCTAACCTCTTCTATATATCCCTTTCTTTTATTATCCTTTTTTCCTTCCTTTCCTTCTTCTTCTCTTCTTTTCCCTTCATCTTTCTTCTCTCTCTTTTCTCCCCTTCTTTCTTTCTCTATCTATCTTCTATTATCTATCAAACTTTTTCTTTTCCCCCGGCCTAAAGACACGCAGGGGGACCCTTTCTGGCCCAGTACGCCGGGCGGGGGCGGTTGGGGGGCGAGGCAGGGGGGGGGGAGGCGGGGGGGGGGGGAAGGGGGGTGTTGACGCCTTTTCCCTCCCGCCCCCCCTCCTTCTTCAAATTCCGGGGGTATCTGTAAATCTTTCCCCTTCCCTTCCTTCCCCTTCCCTTCCCCTCCCTTCCCTTCCCTTCCCCTTTCCCCTTTCCCCTCCCTTCCCTTCCCTTTTTCCCCTTTTCCCTTCCCCCCTTCCCTCCCTTCCCTTCCCTTCTTCCCTCCCCCCCCCTTCCCCTTTCCCTTTCCCCTTTCCCCCCCCACCCCCCTTCTCTCTATCCTATTACCCCCCCTTACCTATCCCCCCTCCCTTTTCCCCCCCCCCTCCTTTCTAATTCATCCCCTCCCCCCTCCCCCCTCCTCCTATTCTGGTATTATTAATGTTATTGTTGTTTTTAGTTTTTTGTTTTTATTTTATTATTTTATTTTTGTTTTTATTTTTATTTGTTTTCTTTTTATATCGTTTCTTTACTCTCTCTCTCTCTCCCCCCTCTCTCCCTTTTCTCCCCCTCTTCCCCCTTTCTTCTCTCTTCCCCCTCTCTCTCTCTTTCCCCCCCTTTCTCCCCCTCTCTCTCTCTTTTTCTCACTAAATAAATAAATAAAAAAAAATGGGTTTATAAAAAATATCTAAAATTTAAATTTCCCTTTTCCTCCCTCTTTTTTTTCCCGTTTGAACAGTCCATTACAAGGGCAAAAAGGTCAAAAGGTCACGTAGGGGAAAGGGCAGGTCAAAAAGGCTGAATAAAAAAGAAATACACTTAAACTCGCTTATTTCCACGTATTAAAGTATTAATGATGTACCTAGTATAAAGTATTTAAATATAAATGTAGTTAGTAGTATTTTATTTAAATTATGTAGTTTTTTAGTAAATTATGTAGTAGTTATGTATTATTAGTAGTTTTGTAGTATTATGTAGTAATTATGTTTTTAAGTTATTTAGTATTTGTAGTAATTAGTAGTTATGTAGTATATGTAGTAGTATGTATTATGTAGTTTATGTAGTTATGTAGTATTTGTAGTTATGTAGTAATATTGTAATTATGTAGTTATAGTAGTATGTAGTTTATGTAGTAAGTTATGTAGTATTAGTAGTTATGTAGTATATTTAGTGTATGTATATTATGTAGTTTGTAGTAGTAATTAGTAGTTTATATAGTATTTGTAGTTATGTAAATTAGTGTTATGTATTATTCATGTTTATGTAGTAATTATGTAGTATTAGTAATTATGTAGTTATGTAGTATTGTTTATGTAGTATTATGTAGTGTAGTAATTATGTAGTTTGTAGTATTTTGTAGTTCTGTAGTATTATGTAGTTATGTAGTATTATGTGTTTGTAGTAATATTTATTTGTCGTAGTTATGTAGTAATTATGTAGGTAGTTATAGTAGTTATGTATTAATTATGTAGTTATGTAGTAATTTGTATTTAGTCTTATGTAGTCATTTAGTAATTATGTAGTTATTAGTAATTTGTAGTTATAGTATTATGTTATTAGTCTATTAGTATTATGTGTAATTATGTAGTTTGTAATATGTATTGTAGTTATGTAGTATTATGTAGTAATTATGTAGTTATGTAGTAATTTATGTAGTTATGTAGTTACTTATGTAGTTATGTAGTAATTATGTAGTTAGTAGTTATGTAGTATTATGGTTCTGTAGTAGTTATGTAGTTATGTAGTAATATGTAGTTATGTAGTATTATGTAGTATTATGTATTATGTAGTATTATGTATTATGTAGTATTATGTATTATGTAGTATTATGTAGTTATGTATTATGTAGTATTATGTAGTATGTTATTTGTATTATGTAGTATTATGTATTATGTAGTATTATGTAGTTTATGTAGTATTATGTATTATGTAGTATTATGTATTATGTAGTATTATGTAGTTATTATGTGTATATTATGTAGTTATGTAGTAATTATGTAGTTATGTAGTAATTATGTAGTTATGTAGTAATTATGTAGTTATGTAGTAATTATGTAGTTATGTAGTAATTATGTAGTTATGTAGTAATTATGTAGTTATAGTAGTAGAAGAGTATAATTATATATTAAGAGTAGTAATGATGATTAAGGCATGAAATGGAGGGACTAAATGACATAAACGAGGTCATTGGACTGCATAGTTAAGGGACAACATTATGGAATTAAATTGATGGTTTAAAATTTAGGGATAGAATTAAGGGATGAAAATAAAGGATAAATTGATGGGATGCAATTAAGGGTTTTAAATTAAGGGATATTATTTAGGGATTAACTTCAGGGATAAAAATTAATAGGCTTACTAATTAGGGTTCAATTATAAAGGGATAAAATTCGTCTGGATAAAAAAAATAATAATAATAATGAAGCCAAAAAAATAAAGAAAAAATATGAAAACTAATACAAAAGAATAAATACAAACTAGCAACGAAGAAATGAATAATAAAAATACGATAGCAAATACCTGATTCCTATTGGCTCCCATAATGACGTCACAAGGAGACTCTCTGATTGGCTGAAAAGAAAAGTAAAATTAATCATCTATTCATATTAAGTCCACGATTTTTGATTGGCTGGCATAAATGACGTCATAGATAAGCTGCTCTGTGATTGGCTGACACATGTGACGTCATAGATAAGCTTCACTGTGATTGGCTGAGGGTTATAAGGTATTAGTCCTCCCAAAAAAGGAATTTTAAAATAGTGGAAAATCCTTTTCCCAAAATTTGGGGAAGGACTTTTTCCACGGCTCTTTCCCCCGCAAAAAAAGGGTAAAAAAAAAAGAGAAAAGGGGAAAGGGGAAAGAAGGGGGAGGGAAAGGAGAAGAAGAGAGGGAGGGAAAGAAGCCCCAAAGGAAAAAGAGGGGGGGGAAAAAAAGGGGGAAAAGGGGACGGGGACCCCCGGAACGGAAGAAAGGGGAAGAGAAAAGGGGAGGAAAAAAGGACCAAAAGAAGAGAGGAAGGAGAGGGGGAAGGGGGAGAGGAGAGAGAAGGAGAGAGGAGAGAGAGGGGAGAGGGGGAGGGGGAGAGAAAGAGAGAGAGAGAGAGGAAAGGGGAGGGGAGAGAGAGAGAGAGAGAGAGAGAGAGAGAGAGAGAAAAGAGAGAGAGAGAGAGAGAGAGAAGGCCCATTATTTCCCTGCAGGTCTAATTACAGGTCACGATGGTTTTTTGGGATCTAAAGGGGTTCTTACACCGGCACCCCAAAAACGTGGCTGTGGAACACAGGTCAGGCCAGGTCAAATTTAGGGTCAAGCCCAAACCAAAAGTTCCACAAACCCCCCCTTTCCCCCTTCTCCCTTTCTCATACCATCCCCTCCTGGGAACTCTCCTTGCCACCCCCCCTCCCACCTTCCTTCCCATCCCCAAACCCCCTTTTTTCCCCGGGCCCCCTCCCCCTCTTATCCCCTTTCCCCCGGGCCTTCCCCTTCCCTCTCAAAAAACCCCCTCTACCCCCCCTCACAACTTCATTTCTCCCTCTCTCCCTCTCCCCCCCCACACACACTCTCACCCCACCCAACCCACGCCCCCTCACACACACCCTTTCCCCCTCTCTCACCTTCCTTTCCTCCCTTCCCACCCATTTTTCCCCCCCAAAAACCTCTCGCCGCCTCTCAAAACCACCTCCCCTCTCTCCCAGCTGGGCCTCCCGTGTACGGTGGGGTCCGTGAAGAACGACTCCACCGCCTCAAACCCCCACGTGGTTTCTTTTTTGCGTGGCCGTGTCCTTTTAGCGAGGTGTTTTTGGGCCCCAAGGGTGGCGGGGGGAGGAAAAGGGGGGAAAAGGGAAGGGGGGAGGTCCACTGCTGGATAAAGGGGAGGAAAGGAGGAGGAGGGGAGGGAATAGGGGGAGGGGGAGGAAAAGGAGGAGGAATTTGGGGGGAGGAGGAGGAGGAGGGAGGCGGAGGAGGGGGAGAGGAGGGGAAAAGGGGGAAAGGGCCCAAAATGGGAAAATAGGTAGGGGGGAGGGGGGAATGGGGAGGGGGGGAAAGAGGGGAGGAGGAGGAAGGGAGGAGGAGGAGGGGGAGGAGAGGGCAATGCTGGGAAGGAGCAGAGGGAAGGAAAACGTGGGGAGGAGGGGCAAAAAGGAGGAGGAGGAGGAAAGGGCATGCTGGATTAAAGGTTTAAAGGGGAGGGGAGGAGGAGGAGGGAAGATAGGAGGAGGAGAGAAGGGAAGAAGAGTAAAAAAGGATAATAAGAAAAAGGAGTTTATGTATGTCTACTAATATCTATGCAATCTTTCCCCCCCCCCTCCCCCCCCCCCCCCCCCTTTCCCCCCCCCTTTCCCTTTCCCCCCCCCCCCTTCCCCCCCCCCCCCCCCCCTTTTTCCCCCTTCCTTCCCCCAAATCCCTCCCTTAAACCCCAAAATACCCCCCACACAACCCCCACCCCTCACCACCCCTTTCCCCCACCCCCACCACCAGTCACCGTCAGTCAGTCAGGGCCACACTACCCACCCCCCACGCGAACAAGTGCCCCCCCACTAACTACTACATACTACTACTACTATACACTACTTATTAAATATACCAAATAAATACTACCAAAATACTAATACTAAACTACTACAGCAACAATAAAAACTTTCTACTTTCACAACAACAAAAACAAAAAAATACACTACTACTACAAAAACAATAAAAACTTTCTCTTACTACTACTACTACTCTAATATACACACATCCCAATAATACTACTACTCTTAAACCCCTTTTTACATACACAGATATCAAACCCCTTTTAAACCAAAAACCCTTACCCTATAAACCTGCATAAAGTATGTGGGATTTTAAAACCCCCTGTAATTTTTTGACGGATTTTTAAAACCCCCCGTATTTTAATTTACGTATTTAAAGCCCCTGTATTTAAATTTACTTTAAAAACCCCCCTTTTAAATTTTAAATTTACGTATTTAAAAAACCCCGGGATTTAAATTGGGCGTATTTTTAAACCCCTGTATTTAATTGACCCTATTTAAAGCCCCCGTATTTAATTTACGTATTTAAAACCCCCCTTTTTTTAATTGACTTTTTAAAAAAAAGCCCCTGTAATTTTAAGTGACGTATTTTAAAACCCCCCGTTTTTTAATTGACGTAATTTTTTTTTTTTGCCCTTTTATTTTAAATTTACGTATTTTAAAACCCCGTAATTAAATTTACCCTATTTTAAAAACCCCCGTATTTTTTGACGTATTTTTAAACCCCTGTATTTTAAATTTACGTATTTAAAGCCCCTGTATTTAATTGGGAAAATTTTTTTAAGCCCCCTGTATTTTTTAAATTTACGTATTTAAAGCCCCCCTTTTTTAATTTTGGGGCGTATTTTAAAGGGCCCCCGATTTTTAAATTTACGTATTTTAAAACCCCTGT
This sequence comes from Chionoecetes opilio, assembly GCA_016584305.1. NCBI lineage: Eukaryota > Metazoa > Arthropoda > Malacostraca > Decapoda > Majidae > Chionoecetes > Chionoecetes opilio. The sequence goes on from JACEEZ010026481.1 coordinate 10,605, forward strand.
ATTTAATTTACGTATTTAAAACCCCCTTTTTTTAATTGGGGTATTTAAAACCCCCCGTATTTAATTTTACGTATTTAAAGCCCCTGTATTTAATTTACGTATTTAAAACCACCTTTTTGGGTTTTTAAATGGATTTGTGGCGGTTTTGCCCCAATTTTTAGGGGTTTTCCCCCCTTTTAAACATTTCCCCAATTTTTTACGAAAAATTGGGGGTCGGGGTCGGGTTTGGGTCCCCCATTTCCTTTCCCAATCGGGGGCTGTGGGGTTGGGAAAAACGTTTTTAAAACCCAAAAGGTATTTTGTGACCTTTTCGAGAGACTAAAGATGAGGGAAATTTATGATGACTCCCAAGGTACCATGACCCCCCCAACGGAAAAGTTACTATTTTAGAAAAAAACAAAACAACAAACAACAAAACAACAAACAACAAAAACTCTATGACTATTTTCATGATTTTCGCCAAAAAGTTCCCTTCCTCTCCTCCCCTTTCCCCTTCCTCTTCCTCCTATTTAAAAGTAACAAGAGGCATACCAACGCAGATCAAGCCCATAATCTTCCTCCCCCTTGTATTTGGGGAAAAAAGGTTTTTTATGCTGTATATTTACCCCATAACTATACAACCAACAATACCTTTTTAAAATTTTACCCACTATAGTTTTTTTTTTTTTACGAGGGAAAAAAAACCTTCCCCCTTTCGTTTCTGAATGAATTTGAGCCAGGAGAAGTAAAGGGAATACTACACTTCTTCTAAATTTCAGGTGTATTTTATCATAGTTAACCCTATTATCAGGTAAACAGAGGCATCATTTTAAGCATGAGACCTTAAGATAACATGGAATTTTTGCCTTGTTAAAAAAAAAAAGCCTATAATATAACTACTTTGACCTACCTACATCTATCTATCTACAGTATTGACCTATTGCCTATTAACCTATAACTATACGTCTACCTATTGACCTATTAAGCTATATTTGTGTACTTACAGATTTCAGACGAACTTGAAAATATCGCATCTTTATTTAAATACCGAAATTAATCATACTTTTTTTTAACTTTGATTTTACCTTCCTCTTCCTTCCTTCCTTCCTTCCTTCCCTCCTTTCCTTCCTCCTACCCCTCCTTCCTTCCTTCCTTCCTTCCTTCCTTCCTTCCTTCCTTCCTTCCTTCCTTTCCTTCCTTCCTTCCTTCCTTCCTCCTACCCTTCCTTCCTTCCTTCCTTCCTTCCTTCCTTCCTTCCTTCCTTCCTTCCTTCCTTCCTCCCTCCCTCCCTCCCTCCCCCCTCCCTCCCTCCCTCCCTCCCTCCCTCCCTCCCTCCCTCCCCCCTCCCCTCCCTCCCTCCTCCTCCTTCCTTCCTTCCTTCCTTCCTTTCCCTTTCCCTTTCCCTTTCCCTTTCCCTTTTCCTTCCTTCCCTTTCCTTTCCCTTTCCCTTTCCCTTTTCCCTCCCCTCCCTCCTTCCTTCTTCCTTCCCTTCCTTCCTTCCTTCCTTCTTCCTTCCTTCCTTCCTTCCTTCCTTCCTTCCTTCCTTTCCCTTCCCTTTCCCTTTTCCTTTCCTTCCTTCTTCCCTTTCCCTTTCCCTTTCCCTTTCCCTTCCTTCCTTTCTTTCCTTTTTCCTTTTCCTTCCTTCCTTTTCCTTCTTTCCTTCCTTTCCTTTCCTTCCTTCCTCCTTCCTTCCTTCCTTCCTCCTTTCCTCCCCCCTTCCTTCCTTCCTTCCTTTCCTTCCTTTCCCTTTCCCTTCCTTCCTTCCTTTCCCTTTCCTTTCCTCCCTCCTTCCTTCCTTCCTTCTTCCTCCTATTTTTATTTACATTCCCTTTCCCATAATCATACTTTTAAATCTACATTACGTCTACAGGAGTCTTGCCGCGGATCAGATGGTCTGTTCAACCACCTGGAGGCGTCTCTGTGGGCCGCGGGCGTTGAGGGGCGCGCGTTTTTTGCAAAGGGCGGGTGTGTGAGGCCCAGAGCAGCGCCTCCTCGCCCTCAACCTCCTGGGGCCACCTTCTGCGGGCCCCTTCCTGACGTGAGTGTGAGGGGTGGGGAAGGGTGTTCAGGTGAGGGAGAAAGAGAAAAGTTGAGAAGTAGAGAAAAAGTAAAATAAAGTCAAGTAGAAAGTTAAGTAAAAGTTTAAAATAGAATTTTAAAGTATATAGGAGAGTAGTAATAGAAGTATCATAGATAGAAGGAAGTTTTTAAGGAAAGAGATAGAGAAAGGTACGTAGTTGTAGGTAGTGTAGGGTAGTAGTATAGTAGTTATAGTAGTAGTAGTAGTTAGTGTTTTGTTGTAGTAGTTGTAGTAGTTAGTAGTGGGAGTATAGTAGTTAAAGTAGTAGTAGTAGTGGTAAGATAGTAGTTATTGTAGTAGTAGTAATAGTAGTAGTATTAGTAGTAGTAGTAGTAGTAAGTAAATAGTAGTAGTAGATAGTAGATAGTAGTAGTAGTATAGTAGTAGTAGCAGTAGTAGTAGTATATAGAGTATAGTTTTAGTAGTAGTAGTAGTAGTAGTAGTAATAGTAGTAGTGTAATAGTAGTAGTAGTGTTAAGTAGTAGTTAGTGTAGAGTAAGTGTAGTAGTAGTAGTAGTAGTAGTAGTAGATAGTAGTTTTAGTAGTGTAAATGTAGTAGTAGTAGATAGTAGTAGTAGTAAGTTAGTGTAGTAGGGAGTTAGTATTAGTAGTAGTTTTATGTGTAGTGTAGATAGTAGTAGTAGTAGTAGATAGTAGAAAAGTAGTAGTAGTAGTAGTAGTATTTGTAGTCAAGTAGTTAGTTAGATAGTAGTAGTAGTAGTATAGATAGTAGTAGTAGTAGTAGTAGATAGTAGTAGTAGTAGTAAATAGTAAATAGATAAGTAGTGATTAAGATAGTATATAGTAGTAGTAGTAGTAGTAGTAGTAGTAGTAAGTAGTAGTAGTAGTAGTAATAGTATAGTATTAGTAGTATATTGTAATGTAGTAGTAAATAGTTAAATTTGTAGTAGTGTAGTAGTAGGTAGTTAAATAGGTAGTAGTAGTAGTATAGTAGTTTGTATAGTAGTAGTAGTAGTTAGTAGTAGTATAGTAGTATAGTAGTAAATAGTAGTAGTAGTAGTAGTATAGTAGTAGTAGTAGTAGTAGTAGATAGTAGTATGTAGTAGTAGAGAGTAAAATAGTAGGGAGTATAATTTGATAGTAGTAGTGAATAGTGTAGTAGTTTGTAATAGTAGTAGTATAGTAGTTGTAATAGTAGTAGTAGTAGTAGTAATAAGATAGTAGTAGAGTTAGGAGTAAGTAGTAGTAGTAGTAGTAGTAGTAGTAGTAAATTTAGTAAGTAGTTTGTATAGTAGTTAGTAGTAGAATGTAAGTAGTAAATAGGTAGTAATAGTAGTAGTAGTAGAGTATGTAGTAGTAGTAAGTAGTAGAGTAGTAAATAGTAGTAGTAGTAGTAAGTAGTAGTAGTAGGTAGTAGTAGTAGTTTGTAGAGTATAGTAGATAGTAGTATGTAGTAGTAGTAGTAGTAGTAGTAGATAGTAGTAGTAGTAGTAGTGTAGTAGTAGTAGTAGATATTTGTGTAGTAGTAGTTGTAGTAGTTTGTAGTAGTAGTAGTGAGTAGTAGTATAGTATAGTAGTAGTAGTGTAGTAGTAGTAGTAGATAGTAGTAGTATAGTATAGTAGTAGTAGTAGTATAGTTAGTAGTTAGATAGTAGTAGTAGTTTGATAGTAGTAGTAGTAGTAGTGTAGATAGTGTAGTAAATATAGTAGTAGTAGTAGTAGATAGTAGTAGTAGTTTGTAGTAGTAAGTAGTAGTCGTAGTTTGATAGTAGTAGTAGTAGTAGTAGTAGTAATAGTAGTAGTAGTAGTAGTGTAGTAGTAGTAAGTAGTAGTAGTAGGATAGTAGTAGTAGTAGTAGTAGTAGTAGTAGTAGTAGTGATAGTATGTAGTAGTAGTAGTAGTAGTAGTAGTAAGTAGTAGTAGTAGTAGTGTAGTAGTAGTAGTAGTAAATAGTATAGTAGTAGTAGTATAGTAGTAGTAGTAGATAGTAGTCGTAGTTAGTAGTAGTAGTAGTATAGTAGTAGATATAGTAGTAGTAGTAGTAGTATAGTAGTAGTAGTAAATAGTAGTTTGTAGTAGTAGTAGTAGTAGTAGTAGTAGTAGTAGTAGTGTAGTTAAGTAGTATAGTAGTAGTAGTAGTAGCAGTAGTAGTAGTTTTGTAGTAGTAGTAGTAGTAGTAGAAGTAGTAGTAGTAGTGTAGTAATAGTATTAGTAGTAGTAGTAATAGTAGTAGTAGTAGTAGTGTATAGTAGGTAGTAGTATAGTAGTAGTTATATAGTAGTAGTAGTATAGAGTGAGGTAGAATAGTAAGATATAATAAAGGTAGTTGAGGTAGATGATAAATAGAGTAGAAAATGATAAGAATAATAGATTATATTATTTCTTGTTTATCTTTTATAATATTATTTATTTTATTATTTTTTTTAGATTTTGTTTCTTTTTTATTCTATTTTTTATTTCTTTTTTCTTTTTTTTTTATTAAATTAATAGTTTTTTTTTAATATTTTACTTATTTTTTTATGTCTTTTTAATACTTTTTTTTTTCTTATTTGTCCTTTTTTAAATCTTTTTTTTTTGACCTTGTTTATATTAATTAGAAAGGAAAGAAGGAGGAGGGTTGGGGTGGGAGGGCTGGAGGGATTTGAAAAAACACTAACCCCTGCTTCCCCTCTCCTTCCTCCAAACCCCCCCTCTTTACTCCCCCTCCCGGGCCTACCCGTTCCCTCCCCCCCCAACCACCCTTTTTTCCCCTTTCTTCTTCCTCTCTCTCTTTTTTTTATTTTTGTCTCTCTCTCTCTACTCCTCTCTTCGCTCTCTACCCAACCTCCCTCTACCCCCACCCCCCCTTTCCTCTCCCACTACCCGCGCCCCCTACCCCATCCCCCTACTACTACCCCCTCTTCCTCTATTATTTTTTTTCCCTTCTTCTCTATCTTATTTTTTATCCTAATTTTCCCTTTTTTTTTATTCCTTTTTTTTTTTAGACCCAAAGAAAGAAAGGAGGTAAGGGTGGGAGAGGGGACGGGGAGGGGGAGGGGAAAAACATAGGGGGGTCGGGAAGTTTAAGGAGAAAGAAAAAGAAGAGAGGGACCACGAAACAACGGGCCACAAGCAAAAGAGAGTATTTTACTCTTCTCTGTTTTTTTAAAAAATTATTTAATTTTTGTTATTACTTATACTAAATACTGTGTTCTAATAAAAATACTTTTGTGCTATTTAATCCCTGAAACTATACGTGTAGCACAGCCTTTTCACCGAAACCGTACCATATTTTTATTGTGCCCTTTTGGCCTATTAACAATTATTGTTATCTTATTGTTGTGGTTGTTGGGTTGATTCCGTGTTAAAGTTTTTAAGATATTAGAGGGAGAAGAAAGAAGACAGTGGAAAGGAGAAGAAGAGGGTGGAAAAAAAGAGAGAGAGGGGGAAAGAAAAGAGATAATGATGGAGGAAATTTAAAAGAAGGAGAAGGTAAAAAAAAAAAAAAAAAAAAAAAAAAAAAAAAAAAAAAATGGAAAAAAAAAAGTTTTTCACAAGAAATAGTTAAAGAAAAAGGTGGGGGTTTTAGAAGTTTTTTAAAAGATAAAATTCGATGTCGTTGAAAGTTTTAAAGATAGTTAAGTGTGGAAGTTTAAAGATAGTTACAGTGTTGGAAAGTTTAAAAAGTTAGATGGTTTGGAAGTTTTAAAAGATAGTTATGTGTTGGAAGTTTTAAAGAATAGATTG
>JACEEZ010026484.1:0-10157 GCA_016584305.1 Chionoecetes opilio
TTTTTTTTCCCCCCTTTTTTCTCTCTCTCTCTCTCTCTCCCTCCTCTTCCTCCTCCTCCAGTGCTCCCTCCCTTCCCGGCCCGCCTCAGCCCTACTAAAATGTCCCATTATACAACTAATTATCTCTAAAATCTATTGATCAATTAGCCGTCCAGCTGGTCCTTCCATTTCGCTCTAAAAGTCTTCAACAAAAATTATTTTCCTCACATGAATATCAAGTTTCAATTTTCCCTCATTTTGAAGTATTCAGTTGCGTTTAAGGTTAAAATCGATACATTTCTTCCTATTTTCTGTATCTAATTGCTCAATTATTATGCCGATTTACTTGGTTTTCTATTATACAATATACAGGAAGTCGTCTGTTTGTTTGTCATTATTCTGTCTAACTCAAAACTGACTGATTGAACACAAGTAAGCGTGTCACCTTGTAGTAAAGTCAAGGCAGATTGGTAGGTTGGAAAAGGCAGTTTTTTTTAAGGCTACGAATTTCTACCGCTTTTGATCGTTGTCAAATTCACGACTAAAACTTGTGACGTCATCGGTGAAATGGATGGACCTAAAATGTCTCTGCGAATTAGACACACACACACACACACCCCACCACACACACACAAAACCCACCCCACCCCCACCACACACACAAAAACACACCCCCCACAACCCCACACACACAACACACACACAAAAAACACACACCACACACACACACACACACACACACACACACCAACACCACACACACACACACACACAACACACAAAAACACACACAAACACACACACACACACACACAACAAAAAACCACACCACACAACCACACACACACACACACACACACACACACACACACACACACACAACCACACACACACAAAACACCCCACAACACACACAAAGGCTAGTTAATGAACCAAACTCATTACCTCTTCTTTATTTCTTTTCTTAGTCTTTTCAATTCCCCTCCCATTTGAAATTCAATTTTGTGCTCTTTAATGCCGTTTATAAAGGGGAAAATTCTTCTACTTTTTTTTTTCTTCTTTTTACTTTTTTCCCAGAAAGGGGATGGGGGGAAGAATCTCTTTAATCTATTATATAATTTCATCCATCACTTTACCCTTTTCGCGACCTGCACTAGGGGGGAAGGAAAGAGGGGAGGGGGTAGGGACAGGTGGGGGGGGTGGGGGGATTGGGGTGGGGGGGGGAAAAGGGGGAAAAAGGGAAGGGGGTAAAAAGGGGGGAGGGGGGGAAGGGAAGGGGGAAGGAAGGGAAAGGTTGTTTAGGGAGAAAAAAAGGAAGAGAGGGAGAGCAGAGGAAAAAAGGGAAAGGAATAGGAGAAAAAAGGGAAAAAAGAGGGGGATACAAGGAAAAACGGAAAAGGGAAAAGAAAAAGGAAAAAAGGAAGGTACAAGGAAAAAAAATCGAAGAGAAAAAAAAGGGAAAGGGGAAAAAGGAAAAAAACCCCCAGAAGAAGGAAGAGGAGGGAAGGAAGGAAGGAGAGAAAAAGAGGAAAAAAGAGAGAAAGGGAGGGAAAAAGGGGGGAAGAGAGAAGAGAAAGAGAGAGAGGGGAGAGGAGAAGAGAGAGAGAGGAGTACAGCATCTCGGCTTACGCTGAACTGTATCTGTCCTGCCCCCTCCCCCGCGACATGACAGGGGCTGCGGGGTTTGAGGTCAATAAAGGGGGGCGGTGTTATACAGGAGTGGGGTACACGTTGGCAGGTGAATTTGCCCGGAGAAGACACAGGAAAGGGTGGTCTCTGGGTCCCCCCGCTGGGGGCCAGCAGTGGAAGGGGGGCTGCGGTTTGGTGGCGTTCCTCTCCCACTCCAAAAGCCTCAAGGTTTGGGATAGAGGTGGCCCGAGAGCTAAGGTTTAACGGCCACATCAAACATATTGCAAAAAAGGCCTCTCACGGGGTCTCTGCCCTGCGAAGGGTAACCAGCTTCCCGAAGGGGGGAACTTTTGTCTATAGGGCCAGAACGGGCCTTACTTAGAGTACGCCGCCCCCTCCGGATGTGTGTGCAGCCTCGCACACTCGGAGGCGGACAGCATCCAGCGTCGGCCCCTACTGGTGGATGCTGCAGACCCCCCAGACCCCCCAGACCCACCGCCCCCTTTTGAGCCCGGGGATCCTCTCGACTCACTGGGAAACCCAGGGATGTCGCGGGCTTTGGGATTCCACAAGGGGACAGGTGCAGGGGAGTGCCCACCTGGCTGGGTTACGACAGCCTCCGAGGGGGCGCCACACGGAGCACAGAACGGTGCTTACCAGTGGGGATTTCAGTGGAGGTGCCGCTTCCCCTGCCCGCCAGACCAACGCACCTTTGTGGGCCCGCTTTCCCCGGATTTTTGGGAAAATTTTCACGGCCGCGTCCCTCACATCCAGGAGATGAACACACAAAGTTAAATTGGCGGGGCCAATCGGGGAGATGTTGAAGCCCCCCCCGCTGAGGCTATGATATGGACCTAGTGACAGCAAATGCCTCAACAAACACTTTAGTGATGCATAATTGTATTAATGTTAGTTTTTGGGTCTTTTATTTAGGAAAAATTTCCCCTTAAGATAGGTAGCAACGACGTGCACTTTGGGCTTTAGTTATATGATTTTTTAAAAAAAAAAAAAAAAAAAAGGAGAGAAAGGGAGAGAGAGAAAAAGAGAGAAAAGAGGGGGGGGCTCGACTTGATATTTCCTACAATTTATCGGAGTTTGATGTTCTTTTCTTCCTTCCCCCTCCTCCTCCTCCCCTCCTCCCCCTCCTCCCCCCTCCCCCCTCCTCCTCCCCCCTCCCCTCCTCCCAACCATCTGGCGACCTTTGGAGGTTTTAAGGTAAATTTAAAGGTCCCTCAGGTAAATCTTCACCTGATCATCGACGTCCTTTGCAATTTTCGAAGGTCTTGGCGTCTGGCAGGAAGGGAATTGGGGAGCCCGAGAGAATAGAGAGAAGGGGAAGAGAAGGAGAGGAGAGGAGGAGAGAGAGAGGAAAGGGGGAGAGGAAAAAGAGAGAGGGGAGAGAGGAGAGGAGGGGAGAGAGGGGAGAGGGGGAAGGAGAGAAGAGAGAGAGAGATAAGGGAAGAGAGAGGAAAGGTTTCCTCCATCTTGAGAAATTCCTCCCCAGTCTTGGCCTTGCAAATGGCTTTTCACCTCACTGATCTATCGGCCGAGGGAGGGAAGGAGGGAGTGAAGGGAAGGAAGGGAGGGAGGAAGGGAAGGAAGGAGGAAGGAAGGAGGAAGGAAGGAGGAAGGGAAGGAAGGAAGGAGGGAGGGAGGGAGGGAGGGAGGATGCAAGTTGCCATTTTCAATTTTTCTTTTCATTGTGAATGTTTTTTCTTTCTTTTTAATCAGAGTGCGAATATTTCCTTTTTTCGGATTTACACTGAAAAAAAAACTAGGTACTGAACGTAACATAATAAATACATTAACCCCCCACAAAAAAAATAAGAGAAAAGGAAGTAAAATCATCGTATTATCGTATTACTAAGAATAACTGAAGTGGAAACAATGCAATGAAATTATCTCTCTCTCTCACACACAAACACACACACACACACACACACACACACACACACACACACACACACACACGAGAAGTCCGGGTTCGATCCCGGGGCGGACCCGGAAACATATGGGTTGTTCCTTAAAAACCCGAAGCCCCCTGTCCACCCAGCAGTGAATGGGTACCGGGTGTTAGCCGGGGTTTGTGACCTGCTCTCCGGGGTGCTGGTTTCAGCCAACACAAAGCACTAAGGATGAATGATAAAAATGTTGATATGGAGACGGGGCCATACGAGCATTGCTCTGGCCCTGAAAATACAACTAGATGAATACACACACACACACAACACATACATTACCCAATCATCTTTCTCCTCCCCTTATTTTATTTCTACAGAGGAACCAGAAGTAAAAAGGAGAGATGAAGGAGAGAGAGAGGGAGAGAGGTAGCCATAATCAAAGGGGTCACCGTTATATATAAAGGGGTGAGAGAAAAAAGGGAAAAGAAAACTAGAGAAACAAAGGCGAGGTTGCAAAAGGGAATGATTTCTTGGTGAGGTGGAAATCCTATCGGAGTGGAAAGAAAAGAGCTATCGAAGGGGAGTTGGCGGGGCGGCGTGTTTAATGGGGAAATGGGAAAGAGGGGGGGGAGGAAAAAGGGGGAGGAATAAGGAAGGAAGGAAGGAAGGGAAGAGGAGGAAGGGGAGGGGAGGAGAAGAAAAAGAAAGGGGAAAAAAGGGAAGAAAAAGAGAGGAGAGAAAAGAGAGAGAGAAGAGAGACGAGAGAGAAGAGAGAGGGAGGGAAAAGAGGAGGAAAAGAAGAGAAAGGAAGGAGCGAAGGGGGAAGGAAAAAGAGAAAAATGAGAGGAGAGAGAAGAGAGGAGAGAGGGGAGAAGGGGAAGAGTTGAGAGAGGAGGGAAGGGAGAGGAGAGGTGAGAGAGAGAGGAGGAGAAGAGAGGGAGAAGAAAGGGGAGAGGGAAAATGCATGGGCCAACCCCTAAGGGGAGAGAAGCGGGGGGGGAGGATGAAAAAAGGGAAAAAAAAGAAATGACGAGAAGGGAAGGTGAAGGGGCCCCCGGGGGAAAGGGAAAAGGGGGGAAATCGGGGAGAAGGGGGAGAGGGGGGGGTATAAAAAGAGGGGGAGGGGGGGTTATAAAGGGGGGAAGGGGTTGTGGGGTGAGGGAGGGGGGGGAAAGTTTTTGTTTGCTTGTGGTGCGGGGTTTAGTAAGATTTGTTGTATTTGTTCATGGGATTAGTTTCCTTGTTTTGTATGTCTTTTTTTTCATTGCTATTATTGTTGTTATTATTATCATTATCATTTTTACTGGCATTATTATCAGTCTTATTGTCTTATTATTATTATTATCTATTTACTTTTACCACCACCACTACTACTAGCCTACTACCAGATTCCAAACTACTACTACTTAAACCTTTACCTAACTTAATTTTACTCCTGCCCCTCTACCCCCCAAACCCCTTACTCCCTTTACTCCTGACCAAAAACCCGCCCCCCCAAATAAATATTTTTCCCCCCTTACCTGTTAAAACCCCCCCAAACCACTACCTCCCAAAACACCCCCTACCCCCCCCTTTCACCCCTACCCGTTAAACTCACTGGGATAATTCTTCTACCAATTTTTTTATTTTCCACATCACGAAATATTTATTTTTTTCCCTATATTAGTCTCCCCCTTTCCAAACCCCCCTTTAAAAACCCTATATAAACAAAAAAAATTATACCCTCGTTTCCCTCTCCACCCCATCCCCCCCATCTAATTTTTTATTTTCGCATTATCCCTCCTAAAAAAAATTTTAGGGTTTTATTTCCCTCCCCCCCGGGAGCCGGGCCAACCCTTTTTTCCCTACGGGGGAAAAAGGAAAAAAAAATTTGTCCTTATTGGGGGGGGAAAACATGAATTAGGGGTTCTTTAGTGAAAAAAAGGGAGAAAAAAATTGAAGGAAAAAAAAAAAAAGGGGGGGTTTGAAAAAAAAAAAATTTTGATTTGGGACCAGCGGTTTTTTCTTTTTTTAAAAAAAGAAAAAAAAATTTGCCTTTTTAAAACGAAAAAAAAAAATTTTTTTTTAAATTTTTAGAAAAAGGGGAAGGAAAAAAGGGGAAGAAAAAGGGGGGAAAGGAGGGAGGAGGAGAGGGGGGGAAAAAAAAGGGGGGGCCGGGAGAAAAAGGGGGAAATGGTTTTTTGGGGGAAAAAACCCCCGTAAAAGAAAAAAAAAAAGGGAAAAAAAAAAAGTAAAAAAAAAGAAAGGCTTAAAACCCGGGAAAAAAAATTATTTTTCCCAAAAAAAAAAAAAACCCAAAAAAATTTTGGGGAAGAGAGGGAGAGGGGGGAAAAGAGAGGGGGGCGGGGGGAAAAAAAGGGGGCCCGGGGGGGGGAAAGGGGGAAAGGAGGAGCGGGAGGGGGGAAAAAGGGGGGGGGGGAAAAAAAGGGGGTTTTTTTAAAAAAAAATTTTTATGAACCCTCCCCCCCTCCCCCCCCTCCCCGGGTCCCCCCCCGTGCCAAAACCCCCTTTTTTAAAACTTTAAACCAAAAAATGGGCCCCCCCCAAAAACAAATTTTGGGGGGGGGAAAGGGGAGAAAGAAGGAAGGGAAAGGGGGGGGGGGGGGGGGGGGGGGGGGGGAGGGGGAAAAAATAGGCTTAATTATAACCAAACCTTTTTTCTCTTCTCTTCCCCTTCTTCCCCCCCCCCCTCTCCTCCTTCCCCTTTCCCCCCCCCCCCCCTACAACCCCCCCCACACACCCTTTCAAAAAGGGCGGGTAAAAAAGGGTTTGAAATTTTTTTTTTTTGGGGGGTTTTTTTTTTGGGGGTTTTTTTTTTTTTTGGGGGGGAAAATGGGAAAAAAAAAAAAACCCAAACTTAACCCCCTTTTTTAAAAAAACCCCCCCGCCCCCCCAAAAACCCCAAAAACCCCCCAAAACCCAAAACCCAAAAATTTCCGCCTTTTTCTCTTTTTTTTAAAACCCCGTTAAATTTTCCCCAACATTTAATAGAAAAAAGAAGTCGAAAAAAAGAAAAAAAAAGAAAAAAAAAGTAAAATAGGAGGGGGAAAAGGGGAAAAAGGGGGGGGGGGGGGAAAGAGAAGAAAGGGAGAGAAGGAGAGAAGGGGGAAGGGGAGAGGGGGGGAAAAAAAAAAAAAAAGGAAAAAAAAAAAAAAATTTTGGGGGGAAAAACCCCCACTTGATTCAAAAAAAGGGTTTTGGCTAATATGTTATTAAAGTAGAACCGACCTTTCTACTAAACCCTTTCCCTTTTTGCCCTTCCCAAACCCCCTAATCGGGCAATATGCTTTACCTGTTAACGTTGAAGATATAGAAAAAGACCTGAGCGACGAAAAAGGAATAAAACCCTTTGAAAAATCTTCTCGAAGCTTGAAACATTACGGAAGGTGATGCAAAGAAGAGAGAAAAGGTAGGTTAGTGCTTAAGGGGAAGGGGCGAGGAGGGTCTGATTGGGCGGCTTGGAAAAGGGGGGTGGGGGGGTTGAAAGGGGGGGGGAAAAAGGGGGGACGTGGGTTATTAAAGAAGCTGGGAAAGGATTTTTTTTCTTCTCTCTCTCTCTCTCTCTCTCTCTCTCTTTTTCTCTCTCCTCCTCTCTCTCTCTCTCTCCCTCTTCTCTCTCTCTCTTCCCCTCCTCTTTTCTCTCTCTCTCTCTCTCTCTCCTCCCAAAATTTTAAAATTTATCTTTGTTCAATTTTCCCCTTTTTGTTTTTTGGGGCCCCCCCTTTAATTTCCCCCCTTCCCTTTTCCCCCCCATTTTTTTAAATTTTCCCCCCCCCCTTTTTTAATTCCAAAATTTAAGTTTTTTTAAACCCTTTCTTTTTTAAAGTTGGTTTCCAAAGGCCCCAAAAAGGGGGTTAAAAATAAAGGCCAAAAAATTTTGTTTAGAAACCCAAATAAAGGAAAAACATAAAATTTTAAAAAAGAAGGTAAAAAAAAACCACAGACAAAAAGAAGCAAAGGACATGAAGACCCTTAGACAGTCAACACGAAAATGAAAATTGATATGAAGGGGGAAAGGTGGTAGGTTCACCTTTTCCGCAGGTAGGACAGCTTAAAAAATGATTTTGAAAACGGTGGTAATTTTCCCCAAAACGAAAAAAAATAGAGGAAAACCTTATTTTTTAAAAAAAAAAAAAACCCCCCTTTCGAAATCTAAAAGGAACATACCTTCCTGGGGGTAAAAATTGGGAAGGGGGAAAAGATAAAATATACCAAAATAAAAAAAACATCAAAGTCACCCTTCATCAAAACCCCCCACCCAGCACCACCAGTCCCCCCCCCCCCCCCGTCCTTTCCCCCCCTTTCCCTCCCTGCCTCCCGTTGTACCCTTATTGATTGCTGTCTATTTTATTCATGCCCTCAGCCCGCCGCCCCGTGTTGTCATTAGTGGCTGGGGGTCAGTGTTGGGCGGTGAGGAGGACGGCTCAATGGCAGTCAATAATAAGGAACAGAATAGTAAAACACGCCAAGAGTCTCGTTTGCGCCATGTGTATTCGACGATTTTATGCATGGATGAGTTTTTGTGGGCGGGGTTTGCATCATCTAGTTATTTGTATTTTGAGTTGTTGTTTTTTATTGTCTGTTTATAAATTGGGACTTGAATGTGTATCGCCCAATGGGTTTTTTTTGGGGTTATGCGGGGGTTTTTTTCCCCCCCCCCCCAAAAAAACCCGGGCCCCACGTATTTTTGGGTGCCCGTGTGGTAAGAGTATAGATGGGATATTGATTTTAAATTTTAAACAAAAGAAGATTAGATATAGGGGGTGGGAGCGGTGAAAATGGGGGGAAAAGGGGGTGGGGATAAAAAAATAGTGTTTGGTAGAAATAAGGGAAGTTAGTAATAGTACCAGGCCGTAGTTCCCAAAATAGGTAGTAGTAGTAATAATTATTGTTGTTGTTGTGGTAAATAATCCTCTTACCATCACTCCTCCTCTTCCTCCTCCTCCTCCTCCTCCTCCTCCTCCTCCTCCTCTTCATCCTCGTCTTGTATACAACAGGAGGACGAAGAAGAAGGCTCAGATCCTCCTCCCCTTGCCCATAATTTATCCACCATTTACGCCACAATTATGCAAATAACATCATTGAATTTTGTTCGTTAATCTGGATAATGATGATGCCCGCAGCCTTGCCATGCCTACGACGCTCCCTATACACGCCTATCTGCCCTTATTCCTCTCCAAACGAATTCATGTTGACTACCACTGAAAAAATATAAATCTTGTGTTCCCATCCATTTAAACCATGTAAGGGTAAGGGCCGTGATTCTATGTAAATAAAGGGCTTGATTATACAGGCGAATCATTAACAGTGTTGATGGAAAGTTGGCGGGAAAGGTTAGCAGCACAAAAAAAAAAGGGGAACAGCAACTTTAAAAAAATGTTGGATTCGTTTCAACTCGGATGTAAATTAGTTTGTTTGTACGCAAATTAACGCTATAAGAGGCAAGGGTGGGAAAGAAAAGAACTCGCAATTAGAAGAAGTATTAAGTATATGAGTAATTAAATGAAGGTAAAGTTAAAATGTCTGGAAGTTGTTGTAGCAAAAAGATGAATATAAGTCGTGTTGACAAAGGGGTCGACTATTTTGAGGTTGAATTCTCTTACATGAGTTTGTTTACATTGCTGTGGGCGGAGGGAAGATAGGAAGGACGGAAGGAGGGAAGGAGGGAAGGAAGGAAACGGGAAGGAGGGAAGGAGGGAGGAAGGAAGGAAGGAAAGAAGGAAGGAAGGAAGCAAGGAGGGAAGCAAAGAAGGAAGGAAGGAGGGAAGGAAGGAAGGAGGGAAGGGAGGAATGAAGGATCGAGGGAGGGAGGAAGGGAAAGGGAAAGGAGGGAAAAAGGAAGGGAAAGGGAAAGGGTGGAGGGGGTAAAAAAAGAAATGAAGAATTTAATGAAGGAAAAGGATGGAAGGAAGGAAAAGGAAGGGGAATTAAACTAGTCCTCCCCCGTTTTATTTTTAACCACTTCTTTAAAATTTTCCCTTTTTTTTTTTTATTTATCATCCTAATATTTCCACGTTTTTTGTTTTGTCGTTATAGGCTGAACGAATTTTGTTTTCTGTCTTTCTTTTCATCGAGTCATTTAGCTTTTTTTTATAGCCCTTTAAAACGTTTTTTCAATCCGGGGTTGTTGGGAATTATCACGGCTTTTGGAACATGCGGGAAAAGGAGGGCGAAAGAGGGGAGGAAGGAAAGGAAGGATCAATGAAGGAAAGGAGTGAGGAAGGAAGGAAAGAAGGAAAGGGATTGGTGTAGGAAAAAGCAAAAAGGGGAAAAACTAAAAAGGATGGAACAGGGAAGGGGAAAGAGAAGAATTTGTAAATATAAAGGTGGTTTGGGTGTTTGGGGTGTGTGTTTTGTTGTGTATGAACAAGACAAAAGAAAAGAAGCTGCAACATTAAATTTAAAAAAGAAAGAAGACAGAGAGAAAAAAAAAAATTCAAAATACTTGGTTTAGCTAAAAATTTTAAAAGAACAAACCACAAACACACAACCACACACACACACCACACAACAACAAAACACAAACAAAAACACACACACACAACAACACACCAAAAACACAACAAAAACACAAACACACACAACACCCCACAACAGCCACACACAAACACACACAACCACAACAGCACACACACAAACCCCCACACC
>JACEEZ010026486.1:0-107500 GCA_016584305.1 Chionoecetes opilio
TGGAGAATGAGGTTTAGAAGGGATTGAGGAGGGCTAGGAGGTATTAAATTACCTCATTTGTAAGGAATATAATTGACGGACAGAAAAGAAATATTCCTTATAGGGAAATAAATCCAGAAAGAGTGATCCAAAATGGTTTGACCCCCAAATTTAAAAAACAAAACCCATTGGAGTAAAAAGAAACATTTTTTTAAGGTTCAGGCAGGATTGGTAAACAAAGAAAAGTTACGTGAGGGCAAGGACAGTGAAGAAATTAACTCGAGTTGCTAAGAAAAATTATGAGATTTAAGTAGCAGGACAGGTGAAAAGGGCCCCAAAAAAGGGTTCTATCAGGTATATAAAACAAAGAAAAGGGAATTAGTTGGGCCCTTTAAAGGGTCAGGACAGGGTGAGGTCTTAAATACGGATGAGGAATATGATTGTGTAAGAGTCTAAATGATTATTTCTTAAGTGTTTTTACGGAGGAGGATCACAGACGATACCTGATAGTGAACAGATGTTCAAAGGAAGCGATGAGGAGAAACTCAAAGATATTGTGATAACTAGGAAATGGTGGAAGAGAAAAAATTTAATTTTTTTAATTGCCAGACCAGATGAAGTGTATCCCAGGGTATTAAAGGAATGCAAGGAGGTTGTTAGAGAGTCGTTAGTGCACATTTTTAGGAAATCGGTTTGAAAAAAGCGATGTGCCATTTTGGGAGGAAGGAAATGTTGTTCCCATATTTAAGAAGGGGACAGAGGACTAAAGTCAAATTTAAACGACCCGTAAATCTAACATCAGTGGTGGGCAAATTATTGAATCTATTATTGCAAAAAAACATTAAAGAGCACTTAGATAAACATATTTTTGATCAATGATTTCACAACATGATTCACCAAGGTTAGGTCATGTCTCACCAATTTATTGAGTTTTTATAAAAATTTTATGAGACGGCAGATAATGATAAGGATTATGATATAATATATCTGGGCTTTAGTAAGGCATTTGACAAAGTACCACACGAGCGACTCTTAAATAAGGTTAGGGCTCATGGAATAGATGGAAGGTTCTTCTTGGTCAGAGCTTGGCTAAGTAATAGGCAACAAAGGGTTACAATTAATGGTTCTAAATCTGAATGGGGACAAGTGGAGTTCCACAGGGTCTGTTTTGGGTCCATTACTATTTTTGATTTACATCAACGACTTGGATAGTGGGGTTAGCAGTGATATCAGCAAGTTTGCTGATGATACTAACTTAGGGAGGATTATTGGATCACAGTCTGATGTAAACATTTGCAGGGAGACTTTGATAAACTTAACGAGTGGGCAGTCAGATGGCAGATGGAATTTATATTGATAATGCAGCGTTATGAATGTTGGTAGAAAAAAAACCCCGGTAATACATAAACCATAAGCAATGTTATCGCTGAAAAGATCAGAAAGGTGAAAAAAATTAAAAGTGAGGGTGAGCCCAGACCTCCGACCTAGGAAACAATGTATTGAGGCCAGAAATAGAGCTAATAGAGTTTAGGATTCGTTACCAAAGGGGTTTAAAGTAGAAGGGGCGGAGTTATTCCTAAAGCTTTTATCTGGCTCTAGTCAGGCCTCACCTAGACTATCGTTCAGTTTTGGTCTCCATATTACAGGAAGGATATATATAGTCTTGCTAGAAACAGTGCAGAGAAGGATGACCAAAATGATACAAGGGATGCGTAATTTTTAGTTATCAGAGGAGATTGAAGTTATTAAAATTACACTCACTCGAGAAACCGATCGAAAGGGGGCGATCGATAGAAGTTTTTAAGTGGATAAAGGATTTAATAAAGGAGGGGTGGGAAAAAGTTCTTACGGCTTTTAACCAGGGTAGAACAAGAGTAACGGATTCAAGCGGGAAAAGCGTAGAATTAGAAAGGAAATAGAAGACATAAAAATAATGTCTCAGTATGAAAATAGATGGTCTCAGTAGACAGGTATACCTGTCCCACTGAGACCATTCCATTCATTCACCACCCTATTTGTGAGCCAGTTTTTCCCTATTTCCTTTCTAATTCTAAAGCTTTTCCAGCTTGAATTTCCCTTACTTCTTGTTCTATCCTGGTTTAAAAGCCTTTAAAAACTTCTCCTACCTCTCCTTTATTAAATCCCTTTATCCACTTAAAAACTTCTATCCGATTTGCCCCTTACTCTGCGTCTCTCGAGTGAGTGTAACTTTAATAACTTCAATCTCCTCTCATAACTAAAGTTACGCATCCCTTGTATCATTTTGGTCATCCTGCAGGCAGGCACACAGCTGCGCACCGCTGCAGTAGTGAGGCAGGCCAGGCAGGCCAGGCAGGCCAGGCAGGCACACAGCTGCGCACCGCCGCGGTAGGTTTTTTACTCCCGCCGTCCGACCTGCATGCACATGTTCAGCCAGCCAACATGACAATTTACTTGTACTATCGCATAAAACTAGAAAATAAAATGGCTGATGAGCAGTGCTGAATGAAGATAATGAATAGTGAGAGTGTTCTTCTTTGAAAATGAATGTGTATCGGACAAGTCTTTTTCCTTTTTTTAGAAATTTCTTTCCAAAATCGGGGTGCGTCTTCCAAGATGCAGGTCTTATAACCCGTAAAATACGGTAACTCGATAAGGGTTTATTTTTACTGCATTAAATCGGAATGATGAAATGGTCTGGACGATTACTTTAAGGGGAAAATCCGAAATTCTAACCAACCTCAACTTACCTAACCTTACCTTACCCGGCATTTTGAAAACATAGCAGACTATTCCTCCTCACCCAAAAAAATCTTCCATATCTCCGAAACTATTGATTTGCGAGGGGAAACTCGGAGAAAAAGTCTCTTAGAATTCAATGAGGTAAACAGAAACCATACTGCCCATAGTGTACAGTGCTTTGTATGGCTCTAGTGTAAGATAATACCAGCACTAGTTTTTGCACTCAACACTATTGTTTTCTGAGGAGTTTAGATGTTTTTAATTAATTTGGCTCTGGCTTTGGGTGGAAATCAACAGTTATGGCTTCTATACTGCGTCAACTCCCTTCCCTATTCACAAACTAGTTATGTCAGCCAGAAACGGTTAAGTTAAGTTAAATCAGAGGTAAGTTTTTACTCATGGAACTAATCCATTTGGTGATCAAAACTCGGGACATTCCAAAACGCATTCTTAAGTGTTTCACATGAAAATCATCATAAAAGACGCGAAATTTGGTTGTTTGAAAAAGGGTTTCTCAATTTAAATTTTGAAGGAAAACTAGTTTTTCTGGTATTTTTTGATGTGATTCGACTGCTTTTGGGATTAATTTCTGGGCCAAAGCACTTGTTTCTGAGATCCCCCACACAAACTTGGATGACCTGTGGGAAACCGGGTTTTTTGGGTGAGGGAACATCAGAACGAGACATTTGCTGTATAAATTAAGTCCAAAATCAATCTAAGCACATTAAAAACTTGTTTTCCTTCAAAACCCTAAACCTAACATGAATATAAATAATTCTTGGGTCCTTTCTGCCGTAGAAAGAAATGTAACCCAGGCAAAATATCTACCTTACTCTAGATCGTCAGGGGCTCTTCCTTTTCCCAACCCTGGGAATTTGTGGAAGTCTTGCTGCGACCTTGTTGTGGCACAGTATGTTGGGTGACACTCCATCACTGTTTCAGGTGACTGTTGTGCGCTGTGCTTGGGCTCGCAGGGGAACTGCCCAGTGCTTCTGACGGGGGCTCCTTGGTGCTTCCCACTCCTGATCCCTTCGTCCTCAAGGACAGTGCTGAGTTGTATCCTTGGAAAAACCCCGCGAGCCCAGCTTCCCTGAGGGCCTCTACAGAGCAGCGGGCCTGTCATAAGTCGTGTTACAGAGATGACTGCAAGAACAGGCCCGGCCAGGAGTGGCCACAGCACACAGGAGCAGTTTGTCTCTTTGGGGTGGGCAGGCTGGGGTGTGTTGATCTTCCTGAAGGCACTGGGATAAGGGGCCCTGAATGCCAAGAGTGTGGGAAAAGATTCACTCAAAGTCTGACCTCACCAGACACTCCTGACCCACACTGGTGAAAAGGAATTATGAAAAGTGAAGAGTGTGGGAAAGGTTTACGCAAAGCCTCACCTGCCAGACACACCTGACACACACTGGTGAAAGGAAAATTTTGAATGTGAAGAGTGTGGGAAAAGATTCACTCAAGAGTCTCACCTCACCAGACACACCCTGACACACACTGGTGAAAGGAATTATGAATGTTTAAGAGTGTGGGAAAGATTCACTCAGAAGTCTAACCTCACCACACACACCCTGACACACACCCGGTGAAAGGAATTATGAATGTGAAGAGTGTGGGAAAGATTCACCAAAAATTTAACCTCATCACACACACCCTGACACACACTGGTGAAAGGAATTATGAATGTGAAGAGTGTGGGAAAAGATTCACTCAGAAGTCTAACCTCACCTCACACACCCTGACACACACTGGTGAAAGGAATTATGAATGTGAAGAGTGTGGGAAAAGATTCACTCAAAAGTCTCACCTCACCACACACACCCTGACACACACTGGTGAAAGGAATTATGAATGTGAAGTGTGTCGGAAAAGATTCACTCATAAGTCTCACCTCACCAGACACACCCTGACACACACTGGTGAAAGAAATTATGAATGTGAAGAGTGTGGGAAAAGATTCTTTTTGAATTCTGAACTCAACAAACATATCTTCAGACATTCTGGTCTGAGGGAATTCAAATGTGATGTCTGTGGGAAGCATTTCAAGACTAGGCATGATATTTATAAGCACATGCGGGTCCACTTTTGAGGTGGGGTGATGTGGTGTGGCAATGTGGTCCAGTGTGTGGCCGAGGGACTGTGGGTGGTGGCGTGTCCTGTGTGGGAGTGATTGGTGGTGGACAGTGTTGCCTCCTGCCCACCCTCCCTGGCCTGGTAATGCCCCAGCACTGGTCTGGTGGGTAAATGGGTCTAGATTGTTCATTCTTCTTTATGAGATACAATTATACATGGACGCAATGGGAGGATAGAAATATTTATTGAACCCTTATATAATTATAAAGTTGTCAGCACAATCTTGTGTGAAATGTTTAAACAAAAAGAAATGATGAAAAATACAGGAAAGGCCAAATAAACATAAATAGACATGAGCACCACCGTTGAGCAGAGGTATAAGACAAGGATGCATAGGGTGTGCCACACTCTGAAATGCCAGCTTATACCACACTACTTACCGCCCCATTTAACGCACGAGTTACGGTACTGGAAAATTATGCGTCAAGCTAAAATGCCTTAAACAAATCTTATTTTCTTGGGTTTCCATATATGAATGTTTCGCCTCTGTGGTGTAGTGGCCAGCGCGCCTGGCTACGAATCCGGGCCAGGGCCAGTCGGTGACCAACCCACCCAGCTGTTCATTCTTTCTTTCTGGGATGGTAATGGGTACCTGGGGAAACCTGGGGAAGGTAACTGTGGTCACCCGGATGTCACACTAGCCCTTTGTCCTGGGGTAACTGGTTCTCACCCACCACAGGCTCAAAGGCTAATGCGACAGATGAGCACCAAGGCCATGCTCGCATCGCAAGCTCTTATGCTCTCATCTTTACCTTCACCATATATAAATGCTGCACTATATGAACAAATTTAATAAAGAAGTTTTTTTTTAAAGAAAATATGTTTTTACATGAGAAAAGTCCATCGAGGCTTTTTCATGCTCTAAAAGCGTTGGATTGCCTGCCAGGGGAGCACACCAGTGTCTCACAGGACCACCTTAGCACTGTGATTCCCTTCTCTGCCTTAGTAGGAAGGAGGGCGATATGAAAAAACTGAAACATGACGGGCTGATGTCTTTTTTTTTTATTTTATTTTTATTATACATTTGTGCCTATAGCGCCTGTAGGCGTGTTTACCCAGGGCTCGGATGGTAGGCTCTGGAGGTTCACTTTTAGGGCTCTGATGGTTGGTCCTCGCCCTGGTGGCGCAGGCGGATTTTTATAGTGACGCCTGTGATTAGAGGCTCATGCCCGCCCCTGTGTCCTCCGATGCACTCGCAGTCGAAGGATAGAGTTTTAAAGGGGAGGTCATGGGGTGTTCTTAGGGCCACTCGACGGTGCAGAAAGGTTTTGGGTTTTTTCGGGGATCGAACTCGGGTCCCGAGAACGCCAGTCAGAGACGCTAACCAAATCCGCTACCCCGCCCCCACCGTACCGTGGGATAGGTCTTTTCATTGTCAGTGTTGGAAAGATTTCCACACTAGCCACCAGGGGGCAGGGTGGGTGTGAGTGGGGCCCACAGACCCACACGCCAATTCCGGGGCCCTTTCCCCCCCCACCGCTGCTGTTATTTGCAGCGTACCCGTAACCTGTTATTAAGCCCTGCTCCAAAAACCTTATAGAAGAAAAGTGATCAGGAAAAAAATGAAACATTGAACGGTAGGTCCAAAATGGCATACTTTTGGAACCTCTTTCTGCAAACTGTCCGGAAATTCTTTTGTTTGCTTCTCCCCCCTACGATCTTGGGGACCTGGTGGCAATGCGGGGTTTTGGGTGGGGAGACAAAATTCACAGATATACTTCATGTAATCTTACCTAAAACATACTAATCCATCCCCAAAATGTTGTTAAGCTAACCTCACTTTAACCTCCTGACTGGGGTGCAGGGGGCAGAAAGACCACGTCCACCCTTCGGCAACCTTCAGCACACTGCTGGTTTCTATAGACATAAGAAAACTCCAGTGTGCCCATATACAGGGTTTCTAATGAAATATAATGCTCGAAAAAACTTGCGGTCGGGAACTCATACATTAAATTAAAATCAAACAGGGTTTGCTTTTAATGCTTTAAAATCAGGGGAGTTTTTCCCCCCCCTAAATGTTTCCTATCCCCAAAGTATTTTTTGAGACAAAAACAAAATTTGGAGAAAGTTTTCAGAATAAAATAAGGAAAACATAACCAGCCCCAAAATTGTCTGGGGAATTTTTGTTCCTTGAGTGAAAAAATACCATTTTTTGTTTTTTTTTCCTACTTTTCCCCTAGGGGCTTTTTTGTGAAAATATTTGGTGTTTTATGATTTGGTCTCATTATTGAAACAAGATAAAGATTCAGAAAAGAGTCCACCCCCTTTTTTGGACGAAACTTTTTCTGATAGATTTTATTATTATTATTTTGTGTGTGAGAAGGGGACCCCAATGTAGTGCCCCAAAGTGGCTTAACGCCAGTGCTTAATTTCCCTAAAGGCACCCACGCCAGGGTGGCTGACCGCTGTGGTTACCCAATTCCCCACAGCTCCGCCTTTGGGGACGGGATCCCCCTCAGTAACTTCTCGGGCCCTCACAGGAACCCCACACGCTACTGCTCTTGTTCTCTGGCCCTTCCCCGCTGTAACTCGTGTTATTCCCCCTTTTTAAACGTGGTGCGAAATTATGTTGGTTAAACCCTGTCTGGGCCCAAAAAGGAAAACACGCCTCCCTATTTAACGCAGATTATTTTTGGGAAATCTGCGTTTTTTGTGAAAAAGCGTTAAACAATTCATTTTCCCATTTACTCCCCTTATTAAGCGAGATACGTTCTTAGAAAAAAAAAACAAACCCAAAAAACCAAAAATGCAGCTACTTAAATTTTTGAGATAGACTAGAAATATAATTAATATTAAAGTTAAAAATTATAGAAGTTGTACTCACTATATAAAGAAAACTTGAGGCTTGAGGTGACAAAAATTGGTGGTGGGGGGTGTCGGGAGATTATGGGGGGGGTGGGGCAAACATCGTCGGGAAAACGTAATAAGCTGGCTGGGGATGTTGCAGCAGGTTTTGGAGAATGATGTTATAGTTGTCTGTTGTGCTTGGTGGGCTTTTTTTTGATGAAAAATCTTGTAGGCAGTGAGAGCACTTCTGACTGTGTTTTCAAATTTGAACTGCGTTCAGGGTTTGGGGATCGTTATTCACAATGTCATGAATGCCACTTTAAAATTTGGAGATAAACATCAGCTAAGATCTCTAGTTAAGTGAAGCTGCGGCTCTGGGTCATCTTCCTCTGCAGTTTCCTCCTCTAGTGCTCTGACTTGTTCGATGGCCATTAAGTCTTCGTTGCTGAGTTCCTCATCATGAGATGCCAACAGCTCAACAATATCTTCTTCTCCCACTTCGTCCATCCAGCTGTATGTGCAAGGTTAACAATTTCTCGCACGACAGGAGTTGGTTCAGGAAAAACCTTTAAAGTTGTGGACACATTTCTGGCCACAATTTCTTCCAAACAGCATTCATTTGGATGGTGTGACCTCATCCCAGGATTCAGCAATGTTGTAAATAGCTTTCTTGATGTTGAATTCCTTCCAAAATTAAACGAATGGAGAGATTTTCGTCAGCGTCCACAGCATTAATCATTTTTCTGAAGGTACGACGGAGATAATAAGCTTTAAGGTGGCAATTCCCCCTTGGTCCATTGGTTGGATTAGTGATGTGGTTTTTTTGGTAAAAATTCCACTCGAATGTGTTCAGACAAGTCAGAAAGGTTTTTAAAGGGTGGGTGGGGGCCCGTTGTCAAGAGCAGCAGTGCATTGTGAGCATATTCTTCCTCCTACAGTAGCGCTCCACAGCAGGGCAAAAAAAATTTGGGAACCAATCCTGGAATATGTATTGGTTGGTCCCACGCTTTTTTTGCTAGAGCGGTAAATGATGGCAGACAAATTTCCTTTGCATGACCCTTTAAGGCCCGAGGGTTTTTGAATAGCCAATGAGGGCGTCTTTAGCTTTAAATCACCCTCTGCATTGCCACCAAAAAGCAGTGACACTCTATCCTTGGAGGCTTTATGACCTGGTGCTTTTCTTCTCCTCCCTGGATATCACTGTCCTCTTTGGCATTCTCTTCCAGTAGAGTCATTTTATCAAAGTTGAACACTTGGTCTGCTGTGTACCCCAGTCCTTGATAATTTTTCTTTAGCACTGGCAGATAAGCCTGAGCAGCTTCTTTGGGCAAACCGACGCTGCCTCCCCAGAAATGTGTTACCGAGTGCAGATGATTCCCGTTCTTGAACCTTTCCAAAACCAGCCCTTGCTTGCATTGAATGGTGAGGAGCAGCAGCTCCACTAGGTCCAGACTTGCCTCATCCTTAGCCCAAAAAATCATCATAAAGTGAGCGAGCTTTTTCCTGCACAAGATGTTCGTCATTGGCGAGTCATCCCGGCTGCACATGTCGTCCACCCATAATGCCAACAGTCTTTCCATCTCTTCCAGATAGGTGGACGATGCCTTGTAGCTAACTTCGCTGTCAACGGAGTAGCATTCTTCGCACTTTATTTAATTTTGTCCTTGTCCTTCTTATTGTCACCACAGTCGACGGAGCAAGGTTTAACAAAATTCGCGATGTCTTTCAATCGCACCCTTCATCACTTTTCTTCAACACTTCTAATTTAGTTTCTAAATTATAGATTTCTACACTTTTTAGGCTTAGGAGCACTAGCAACTACCCCTAGCAACACGCTTAGTAGACATTATGCAGTCGTTTCACTCGATAATGGACGATATAACAGAAGCACCCGGAAATCCACCCGTTTATCTGTACCGCGCAAAACGTAAACAAAAACCCTACGGGGGGAAACTGAGCTGTGCTGCTTTTTCGTTGGTTCTTTTACCCGGGGAGTATATTCATAAATATATTTTATTTGTGGGTTGTTGAAATTTTTTCTTTTTTTATTTTTTTTGCATATTTTTTTGTCGAAAAATTTGTGGTAACTTCAAATTTTTATTTTAATCGATTTTGGAACAAAATTTTTGTGCGAACTCAAAAAATTTCTTTAATAAACCGGGTTATACGGGGGATGATGATAAAAATTGGTGACCTCGAGTGTAGCTACGAACGAGGATAAACACCACGCCCCCCAAGAGGGCCTAGCTAACATTGGGGCCGGGGGGCTTATTTCCGGGGAGGGGCCCCCTCTAAAGTTTGAGGTTTGGGGGGGGGGGGGAGGCGAGCGAGGAGCCCAACCAGCTGGGGGTTTTTTGGGAAATTTTTTTGGAAAATGAACATATTTTGGGTTTTGAATTTTTGAGATTCTTGCAATCCCCATAAATTCTTTTTAACCCCGAATTAAAAACCCCTATGATGGTACTCAAAAATACGTTTAAAATTTAAAAAAACCCCAAAGGGAAATTTAAGCAAAATTGTAGAGGATCACAGGAGTTTTGTTTGATGAGTGATGCATTTTTTGGGGCCCCTTCTCCTTGGGGGCCCGGGGGGGCGTTTCAAACAGCCCCCCCCCCCCCCCCCACCCCCCCTTAGCTACGCCCCTGCCCCCCAGCCCTTACCCACACAAGCCAAAGCAATTAAGTTCTGGCCAAAAAGGGTACTACCAAAAAGGATGAAGGGAAGAAAGCTGAAGGTATTTAACATTTATATTAAACATTTTTGGGGTTAGAGTGATTTTCTCAGGATAAAATTTTTTTAAGCTAGTAAACAGGGAGAGCAAGAATAAGGATTCAAATTTAAAAAAGCGTAGTGAAAAAAAGGAAATAGGGAAAATGGGTTTAAAATAGGGGGGAAATGTTGAATGGATCAGTAGACATTAGTTAGTGCGGATCATTTGGGAGCTTTAAAAAGGGGGCTGGATAATTTCATGGGATGGGGATGAAAAGGGGGATTTGGTAGGTTTAAGTAACGGAACTACCCCGTTAGGTCTTGCGGCCTTTGTAGCTTTCCTTTTTTTTCTTGTGTTATTTTTTATAAAAAATAACCCCCCTAAAAAAATGCAGTAATAAAAAAAAAAAAACTAAAAATCATTGTATGAATAGCCAAAAATTTTTAAATAAAAGAATACGTTGAAACAGCGAGATTTGTAAAAAGGGGAGATTTTAAAGAAAAAGGGTAAAAATGGGGAAAATATGCAAACCGTCTGCTCTGAAGATGAAGTGGGGGGTAAACCTTGGATCGGTGTTTATTCTATTCTTGAAAATGTTTTTGGTGTTTTTTGCTTGATCATGTTTTGTGCTTTTTCGTAAAAGATATTTTTAATGTCTTGGTTTTTTTGCAATCAATGTTTTTCTTTTTTCCTTTTTTTCCCTCAGTAAAAAAGTTTGTTTCTTCACATCTGCATCCTTTTCATCTGCTGGAGTAAAAATTTTTGCAAGTTTAATTTTTTTGTCAGTGTTTTGTCTTGTAAAAAATTTAATTTTTCCCTGATGCTTTTATTCCTCGCGGGAAAACGGAAGCTTCAAAAATTTTTCATCCTGCCAGGTTACATTCGGCATGCTGTTTTCCCGTTGGTGTGTCTGTTCCCTGTAGTTTAGTTCAGGTGTTGCTTTATCTTTCAAAATTGTAGGGATCATCATTATCATAAAAGCCCTTTTTTTTATGTGGTTTTGTATTTTCTGTAAGTCTAAGTGTCTCTTTTTAATATTTCTGTTTTCCATTTTTTGGATAGTTCTTTTAAATTTTGTCATTTATTTCTTGTGTTTCTATATTTGGATTTTTGGGTTTAACCCTTTTTTAAATAACTTTTTGCTGTTTTGGTCCAGTAATCTTTCCCCTTTTTAGCTTGTAGCAAGCTCGTTTCAGTAGATCTTTTGTGGGGGGGGCAAAATTTGTATCTTATGTATGAGAGTTTGTTTTGCATCTCTGGTTTTCATAAAAGATGACCAAATTTTCCCCTTAAGGAAACTTTTTTGGTGTGTATTTGGGGGGGCTCGAGTTTTGTTCTGAAATTTTGTTCCTGTTTTTTGGAGTTTTTCTGGGGTTTTTAGTTGAGGTATGAGGGCCTTGACAGTAGAGAATTGGGCCACTTTTTTCCAGTATTTTTCCCCAATGAGGAAAATGAGTCAAGAACCCCTGTTTGGTGTTTTTGCCACTCTGCTGCTGTTACATTGCTAACCCTAGGCTTTTTATGTTTCTTCTTGTTTGATAAAAGCTCTTCTTTGTTTGTAAATTTTTATCCCCAAGTATTTTTTTTTCCTTTGATTTTGATATCCAGAGATTTAAGAGCGTTTCAGGGTTGTAAATAAATTATATGGTTTTTGTCTTTTCATCTCCAGGCCATTGCTTTTGCTGCTTCGATGAGTGTCAATGTCTTTTTGGGGGCTTTGATTCACTTTGTGCTAAAAAAAGGCCATCATTGCATAAAAAAAGGCAGGGTAAAGCATATCTCATTTTGAATCCAATATTTTTTTTGGTTCAGGTGTAGGAGATGTTATGTTATCATTAAAAAACGTGATGTTAAACCTTTGCAACCTTCCCTTTTTCCCGCTGGTGACATCCTGTTTGTTCGATTCTCATGTTTGATACAGGAGGGTCTTGTCTTTTAGGTATATGCATTATGATGTCAAATGTGGGGATGTACCCTAAACTTTTTTGGGCATTCTTTTAGGGGCTTTCTTTTCACACTGTCAAAGGCTTTTTTGAAATCTATACGATGGTATTAAGGTCTTTTCATCTTGAAAGATTTTCGAGCAGTATTTTAAAAGAAAATTGTTTTCGATGTTTTTTCCGGGGGAAATCCAGCTTTTAGTTCTTATCTTGTTGTTTTTTGTGCATGGATTGTCTATTTTTTTTCTCATAGGCCATAAACAATTTGTGGAAAGTTGAGAGGGCGAGGGTCTAGATCCCTTACTGTGGGTTTTGTTTTTTTTTTTTTATCATTATATTTTTTGAAAATTTTTCCATTTTGAGGTTCAGTTCCCCCTTTAATATGTTTCAAAACAGTTTTGATGGTGTTCGTAAAGATTTCTGTTGCCAGGGTTTTAAAAAGTTTCCCTCTCATAGCTCTGGCCTGTACTTTGTTTTTTTTTATTGCCTTGAAGAATTTGTATCTATTTTCTGAAATTTTGGTTTTCCATTTTAGGATCATTTGCAGTGGTTTGGGCAATATTGATCAAAATGTTTAGAAGGTGGTTTTTGGCAGACTTATTTGTTCATTTAGGCCCTGTACTGAAAACCCCGTGTCTTTTTTGGTAAAAACTATTTTACGATTTTGTTTCATTTAGGTCCCGTTTGCCATTCTGTTTGGGGCTTTTTTTAACTCCTTCCCAGTAATTACAAAGGATTACAAAGGAAACACAAACAGCAAAAGACCCATAGGGCCTTACAAGGCTGTTTGCTTTAACACACTACACTAACTAGATGTAGAGAGAAAGGAAGGAAGTAAAGCCCCCCCCACCCACCCATCCCCTCCCGCCCAAGTGGCCGGAAAAGAAGTGAACCGCGTATAAAAAACGCATGGAATTTGTGAGGAAAGTTGAAAACTGAATTTGGCTAAATATATATTTTTTGGGGGGAGGTTTAGTGCTTTATAGATAGGGATGTTTTTGTGGTTTTTTAATGGGGTGAACACAGTGTGGAGGTTCAAGGGGGGTGCGGCGCCTTTTCCCGGCGCTTTCTTGGGGGGCAGCAGTAATCGGCCCCACTCCCCTTCAATCCACTGCGGGTTGTTACTTTCCCCTGTAGGAGCCGACCTTCAAAGCCTCCTGCAGCAAGTGACCCCTGGTACCTTAAAATCCGATGGTGGGCACAACTGACAGGACCCCCTTTTGGGCCCAACCCCTCACAGGTCGAGATATAGGGGAAAACCTTACTGGGGCTATCTGTGGTGTTATGAGGTTCTAAAGTAGTGTTTTGTAGGTCGTGTGGGAAATTTAAGGGGGGGCACCTTGCCCGGGGCTTTTTGGGGGCAGCATCAATCAGGCCCAGCTGTTCAATCCACTGCGGAGTGCACTTTCCAAGTGGACGCCCGGGACTTCAATGCCCCGCAGCATGACCCCTGGTATATAAATCCCCGGGTGGTACTAATGACAGGGGCCCTACTGAAAAACCCGCCCGTCACAGGTCAAAAGTTGTAGTATAAATTTACCGGGCTGTCTGGACGGTGGAGGGTTGTGTAGACGCGACTCGCAACCCTTTTACGCAATGAGGTAAGTATCAGAGGCCCGCGAGATAAATTTTTTTTCGAGAAAACATGACAACCGGGATTTTAATGAAAATTTTTCGAGGCGATTTTTAAAGATTTTATTTTATTTTGAGTTTTTAAATCTGACGGCAGCCCATTATACGTTTACAAAAACGGTTTGTGAAGAAGTACTTCGCTTTGTCGTTACAAAAACCGTTTTCCCGCTATTTTAAAACCCTTTTTTTCTAGTTTAGCTTTACCGGTTAGGTGAAAGTTTTTGGCTACGTTCGTAAATCATTGAAAAATTTTAAAAACTTTGATGAGGGCACCTTTATCCTTCGTTTTGTTGTGGGGGAAAATTGTTCTTTGACGATTTTTGTACGATTTTTTTTCCAATCAGGACATTTTGGTTACTCGCGCTGTTTTTTTTGTTTATCTATGTCCTTTTATAATAAGGTGACCAAACTGACCAGTATTTTAGATGGGGCGAAAAGAGAGTTAAAAAGGTGAGTATAATTTTTTAGATTTTAAAAAAGAAAGTTCGTCCAAAAAAAGCCAAACCCTTTTTTTGCAGTTTTTTTACCTCATAATTTGGGTTATTCGGTTTTAATCTTTCGGATTTAAAAACCCAAATCTTTTTTTATCAACATTGTTTGTTGGAAATCGTTTATCACTAACTTTATGAGGGTTGTTATTACCCATATGTAGTCAGACAGTTCAAGGTTGAAATTTTTTTTTCCATTTTTTGACCCTTCTGTTGCGTGTTTTTAAGTGTTTTGTATTGATTGGGGCTGAGATTCTGTAGAGGCTATGTTTGGATTTCGGTATCAGCAAAATTCATACCTGATTGATTCCCCCGTCAATGTCATTTAGTATATTAAGAACAGGATAGGTCCGAGAAAATGACCTTGAGGAACACCACTATTAACTGGCCGTCAGAAGAATTTCCCTTTATTACCACCCTTTTTTTACGATTTGCAGCCTTTTTTTTATCAAATCTGAAAGATGGCCTTTTTTACCATGAGCTTTTACTTTGCTAATGAGGGCCTATGAGGAACTTTGCGAACGCTTTTTTAAAAAACGAGGTAAACTAGGGTTTCTGCCCTCGTGTTAAAATACAATAGAGAGGGGGCTTGGTCTTGATCCTTTCCCTTGGAACTCTATTGTTTTTTAAAAAGAGTCACAGTTTTCTTTGTTTTTTTCAATTCCTCTAAAAATTTATTGTTTCCCAGTTTTTTATTTGAATTTTTGTCTTTTTTAATCTTTTCAGTAATTATTTTTCATGTTTTCTATTGAAATTTTTAAAATTTCCTTTTTAACTTGAGTTTCTTTTTGTTACTTTTCTTATCTTTTTTGTTCTTGTGTTGTATCCCCCTTGCTGTCTTTTAAAATTCCTTTCTTTTTCTTTTTTCCCCTTGTTTTTTGTTTTTTGTTATCCAGATGGGCCCGGTCTCTTGAGTGTTTTGTAGTTTCTTGGAAGTTGTTTTTGTTAGTTTTTTGCGTTGACTTTTTCTGATTTTTCCAAGTTTTTTATATTATTTAGGCTTATTCGGATAGTTAGTCTTTTTTCAATTCTTTAAATATTCTTCGCAGTTTTCCTTTTTAAAAGCTTGTGACTGAAATTTTTTTATTGAATTTTCATCTTGAAATTTCGTTTTGCCCATTTTACTTTGAAGTAATTTCCAGCGGGTTGTGGTCAGAAAGGTCGTAAATTCTTTATTTTCGTTATTTTTCATGTTTATAATTTGGGTCATGTACTTAGTTTTTAAAAAGCTAGATCTATTGCACGTATCCCTTTTTGAATCTTGTCATCACCCCTAAAACATTCCTTTTTCCTTTTAAATAGTATAGTCAAGTTTTTACCTCTCTATTGTGATTTCTCCTTTTTATCAGGGGTTTGTGGCCCTAAGAATCCAAGGGACTTTAAAGTCACCAGGTTATCAATGTTTTTTATGGTTTGTTTGCTATATCTATAATTTCCTTCTTGATATTCATTTTCCTGGGCATTTTGCATGAAAAAAATATAGTAGAGGCAACGCCCATTGCTCCTAGCTTAATTCCGCATGTAATACATTTTTGTCCCGTGTCATCTTTTCCATCTTCGATCTTTTCTATATCTAATTTCAGACCCCCCTTTTTTTTTCTTTTCCCTCTTGGGATTGGGGCTCAAATTTTTCTGAAAAATTTTTTTTGCTGTTTTTCTTGAGTTTCGTAAGGATAAAATATCGTTTTTGTGTTTAATATTTTTCAAATTCAAACTTTTAAATTTGTTAAACCCTTGTAATTTTATAGTAGTATGTAAGTTTTTGCATTGTAAAATTTTCGGGAAATTGGTCGGTTTTTTCTCTTTTTCTGAAGCATTTTTTTCCTGTAAAAAAATTCCCCAAGTAAAGTCCCTTTGGTCTCGCTTGTTTTTAATTCCTTTCTAAGCTGGTAAGTTTTTCCCTGGACGTCAGTCCTTGATATAGATATGGTTTTTATGTCTTCATCTCGGGCTTTCCCTTTAGTTTTTGGCCTGTTTTTAAAAATACTGAATTTACTGGAAGTTTTTCTGATTTAACTAGGTGGTCTGTCCTTACCTCTGGTTTTGGGGCCCCAGTCTCCTTTTTTCCCCCCCCCGGGGATTTTCAACATCTCTACTCCCCGGACCTCTGTGAAGACTTGGTCAAGTCTCCCCATTCATTCGCCCCCTTTTGGTTTTTTCTGTGTTTTTTTTTTTTAACTGTAGAGAACAAGGTTTTTTTTCCTACTATTTTTTATCCCTCCTTCTTCAGCTCCTCCCTGACTTTGGGTTAAGTGTGCTCCTATATCCGGGTGTCTTTTAATTTTTTTCAGCTTTCTCATGTTTTGCCAGGCTTGCCTTTGTCTTTTTATCTTTCCGCATTTTTTTTGAAGAGTGAAGCCCTTTTCCCCCACTCCTTTTGAGCGGACCTGCAGCACCAATGTATTTAGGTTCATAAAAACTTTTTGATCCAGTTATTATCACAGCCTGTGGCCACCTAGGCAGTTATCCAGCAGGTTTTATTTGCAGCACTTTTTTATTTCACAACACATGGTCATAAGTTTCTATTTACTTCTTCATTGCAATCTTGACACCATTCTTTCTTCTTTGGCCTAAATGGTTTTATCTTTTTCATCGTGCTTTTTTGACTTGGAGTTGTTGTTGGGGTTTGAAGGGGGGGCCCTGCAGGTTGGGGCCACGCCTCTAGTGCCCGGGAAAGGGGTAGTAGAGATGGGTTAGGGGGTTAGTCCTTGCAGTTGGCCCGACTTATTTGGAAGGGGCCCGGTGTGTTTTTAAATTTTTTAAGGGCCAAACCCGGGGTCTGGGGAGCCCCCCAGGAGGTCAGCTAGAGTTGGCCTGCAGAAGGGGTGGGAAAAGATTGAGGAGGCCCTTGGGGGAGTGGTGCGAGGACATTGAGGGGGAGGTTTTTCAGGTGTGCCCAGGTAGGGGGGGCCCCAGGGGCCAGTGGGGGGAAATCTGTCATGCCCCTTTTTGGGGGAGGTGGGCTTTGGGGGCGGGTGGGCCAACCCTTTTAGTCTGGTGATCCCGGGGTCCAGGGCAGGTGGGGCGGGGGGTCCCACAGTGTGTGTGTGTTTTTAGTCGAAAAAGTCCAAGTGAATTGTATGTAAGGCGTTATTTCAGCTCTGGTCCCAGGTCGGTTGCACTATTTAAAGGGTTTATAAAGTAAAATAAAGCAGGCTTTTGGTTTTCAGTCTAGGGAAAAAGGGGAGGGAGTGTGCCCCGCTGCCCCCCTGTCGGCCACAGTGTTCCCCCTGACACCAATGTGGGGGGGGCCCCCATAAAGGGTTTGGAATGACATGGCACAGAGGAGGAAAAGTGAAGCAAGAGGTGGTGGATGTGAAAAAAAAAGGGCAGGGTGAGTGGAGGGCAGTGACGTCGGAGAAGTGGAGGGCGGTGGGGAGTAAAGTGAAGATTTTTTACACCCACAGGAGGGGGGGGCACAGTGGGTGGCAAATTTGATGCCCCCCCTGATGGAAAAAAATTTCTGCCGTTAGGATGGGGGCCCAGGGGGTTTTGGGAAACCCTCCAGGCCGGGGGGGCAAGGACCTGGCCGGGAAAAACAGGGCCGAAACCCAACAGAGGAGGGGCTGGCAAAACGGGACCCGTCGGTGTAAAATGGGGGGGATTTACTGTAGGGGTGTGTGGGGGGAGAAAAAAAAGTACCTCCCCTGCACTGGCAGCACCCTTGGACCATTGTGTAGGGTGTGTGAAGGGACAGAGAAATTTAGGAAAAGAGAGGGAAACCCAAGGGCCCAGGGGAGAGGTTTTTTCCAGATGTAAAAGGGGAGGGGGGAGTCACCCGGATAGAAGCAAAGAAGGAGAGGGCCCTCTCTACGAAAGGTGTGTGGGCTTGATTACGGAAGGGGGCCAAAAGTGGTCCCTACCGTTTTCGGAGGAGGGGGGGAAGTGGGGGGAATGGAGCTAGGGGAGGGGGGCAATTTTGGGGTTTTAGGTGCGGACAAGGGGGGTGGAGGTCGGGTGTGAGGGGGGGGAGGGGGGGGATTCTGCCGGGAAGGGTTTGGGACGGGGGAAAGGATTTGAAGGCCCCCAAAGCTATACGAAGGGCATTATTGGGGGTTTTACATAAAAATGGGGGGAAGGGAAGGTGGGGACCCCCACCAAAAAACCCCACCCCCGTAGTCTAAGCGACTAGGGGTTTGTAAGTGCATAGAAATAAAGGGGGGTTTTCCTTTGGCCCCGCACCCCAGGGGGAACCCCTGAAAGGGAACCTTCATAATTTAACCTCTTGAGGCAGGGAGGCACCAGGTACGTATGGGGCAGCCCCGGGTTTAGGGGGGGGCCCACCAACAGTAAACCAAGGAATTTGTGGGGGGGTTTTAAAGGGAAAATTTGGGGGCCCCATTAAGGGTGCCCATGGGGGATTTTGGGAATACCCCTTTCAGGTGAAGCACAGAAGGCAGATTTTGGGGAAACTCACCGTCAGGGCCCCAACGGGGGGTCCATGAGTGGAGGGGCATAAAGCCCACTTTGAAGGGGTCTTGAGCCTCCTGGAATTTGGAGCGAGCAATTGGGAGGATTAACCCAGCATAGATGAGTGAAATGGGGCCATGGAGAGCAAAAAAGGGGCTGAAAAGAAAGATTTTAAAGAGGACGGGGGACTGAGGGGAAAACCCCCTGGGGGACGCCTCTGGTGCCCGGGGTTAAGACCTGGAAGGGGTTTCCCGTTCCCCAGAGAGAAGGACCTGGAAGGACGGGAAAAGGATTTAAACCCATTGGAGGGGGGGAGCCATGCGTCCCAGGCGGGAAAGTTTTTCAATGAGGCATATGGGAGGATTGTCATAAGCCCCTTGGGGGTTCAACATAAAGGTATTAGTGTGCTTTGTTGTGGGAAACCCTTTCCGTATGGGGTTTGCTCCAGGGGAGCGGGGCCACCCAGGGGGGCCCCGGTGAGGGGAAACAAAAAACAACCCAAACATGTTTGAGGAAAGGTGTTTTTTGTTAAACCCAAACATGTAAACCTACACCGTACTATTTGTTCTACCCCCTTACTAAAAATTAGAAAGGAAGGCTAAGGGGCCCCTATAGGGGGGAAGCCTCAGACGGAACCCCTTTGCCAGGTTTAAGAATGGAAATTGTAAATGGCACGACGCCAAAAGAAGGGAAACCGCCCCGACACCCAGTGGCTTTGAAGACTTTCCAGGGGGAGGCGGGCCAGAGCATCTGGGAGGGGCAAAAGAAATCCTTTTGGGGATTTTGTCCGGACCCCCCGCCTTCCCAGCGGACATTTGGTTTTAAAGGGAGGGGGAAAGCTCCGGGGGGGGTTTTAAAACCAGTCCCAAAATTGAAAGGGCCCGGGTGTTTTGAAGGGGTAACACGGGGTGGGGGTAGGGGGTCGGGGGAGACCCGAGGTATTTGTAAAATGGGGAGGCAAGGCACTCGACTTTTTCGGCATCAGTGGGGAGGGGGGCCCCACCGTTAAAGGGGAAAACGGGAAAGTAAAGGGGGGGTGAGGGTGGACCATTTTCCTGAAAAAGGACCAACCCCGGGAGACTGAGGAAAAGAAAGGACGGGGAAGAAAAAAAAGGGGGCCCCATGCAAAAAGGGGTTTTCCATAAAGGGGAAATAAAACGTTGACCCGGGCCCAATAAACGGAAGCGATTACGGAGCAAGGGGAGGGGGTTTTCCTTTAACCACGCAGTAAAGGCGTGGCTTTTGGCCAAAGGGGGCTGCCGCACATTCCGGGACCACCAGGGGCCCCGGAAAGGCGGGAGGGGTAAAAAGTGTTTAGATGAAAGTGGGGACCCCCCGTCCACCAGGGGCCCGTGAGGTTTGAAATACCGATGAAGGGAGGGTAATGGGAGGGGTTTAAATGAATTTTAAATTTTGATTGAAAAAAGCCGCAAATCTCTTTGGGGAAGACCAACGAGGGGCCGCTGAAGGGGGGGGGGGTGGGGTTGAAGGAAGGGAAATTTCCCAAAAGGAAGATGGTCGCTTCCCCCTGTAAGGGCCCGGGTTTTGACAAATGGTGGGGGAGGAGGGGGCCCTTTTCCCAAAGGGAGAGGCCCAAAGGGGGGGGGTTCCCTGAAACTGGGGGCCCGTCCTGGTAGGGAGGGGGCCCGGTTTGGGGAAGGAGAGAAAAAGAAAAAATGTCCCCCAGAAAACTCGAGAGGGATCGAACCCCAGCGGTTTTTCTCCCGGGTCCCTGGGGGGGCCGGGGGTTTCCCCGAGGGGCATTTATGGGCATTTTTAAAAACCCCCCCATTTTTTAAAGCTTTGGGGGGGAAAGCTGAGGAAAAAAGTGCTGGAATTCCTGAAGGGGGTTTTTTATTTTAAATTATTTTTTTTTTAATTTTTTTTAAAAGAAATTTTTTTTTAATTTTAAATTTTTTTCCCCTTTTTTTTTAATCTAAAAGGGGGTTGGGTTTTAAAAAAACTGAAAGGGGCCCTGGAACCAAAAGGAACAGCCCCCCTGCCCCGGCCCCCTTACCGGGAAAAAAGTTGGAAAGGAGGGGGCGGTGGCCACGGAGGGGTCTCCCCGCCTCCCCCCAAAAAGTGGGAAAATGTTGGGAAAAAGGGGGAAAGACTGGAAACCAGTCAAGACCGGGGGGCCCAAAAAATGGGGGTTTGGGAGGGGTTTTAAAGGGCTCCCCAAATTGGTACAAAGAAAGGGAAGGGCCTTCAAGGGAAGATTTAAGGGGGGGAGGGGGAGTAAAAAATTTAATGCTGGGTGAACCCCCAAAAAAAGGTGGGGGCCTGGCCCGGCACGAAGGGTCTGGGGGGTTTAGAAGGGAACCGAAATAAAAGATTAAAAATTTTAAGGGGGGCAATTGGGAAAACCAAAGAAAGGGGTTTAAGGGAAAGGAACAGGCGGGGGCCGGGGGGAAAGGGGGAAAAAGGGGAAAGGGGGAGGAGGCAATGGATTCCCTTTCCCCGGACTATTAAAGGGGGCCCTGGGGGGGAAAGGGGGAAGGGGGGGGGGTGGGGCCCCCCATTTTTAAAACCCGTTGGGGTATTTTTACAGGCCGGGGGGGTGTTGGTGGCCCTTTTGGGGGGTTTGGGGGAAGGGGACCCACGATAGTGGGGGGAGGGTGGGGGTGACCCCAGCCCGCAGGCCCCGCTGGGGCAAAAAGTAATGGAGGGGTTTTATAGGAGGGCAAGGGGGGGCCGTTTTATTTGGCGACAGGGGAGGGGGAGGTCCCGGGAGCAGGGGGGGCCCTGGAAGGGGGGCGAGTAGGGGAGGGAAGGGGTCCCGTACCGGGGGGCCCCCCTTTGGGGGGAAGGTCCCAAAGGGGGATTGGGCCCCCCCAGCTTTCCCCCTTCACATCCCAGATGGAAAAAGGTGGGGTCATGTTTGAAGGGGGTTCCCCCCGGGACCGCCTGGGGTAAAACCCGGGCACGCATAGGTGGGGGGGTGGTCACACCCCCAAAAAAGGGTAACCGGCCGGGCACACCCCCCTGCAACATAAAAAACCCCTGCAGTTTCGCCGCGGATCTTAAAGTTTCAGGTGGCAAATTTCCATGGCCAAAAAGGGAAGCAGCGGGCACCGGAGGGGCAGGGGGGGTGGGGGGCCCCGGGCCCAGTTTCACCGCGTTGTTAGAGAGACCCGGTCCCGGAAGGGGGCCCCCAAATTTTTACCCTTTCAAATTGGGCCCCCCCACCTCCCCGGGCGGGTTTTTCGGGGCCTTTAAGGGCCCCCCTAACCCCCAATTTGAAGGGGGGGTTTTCGCAAACCCAAGAACCTCGGCCCCTTTAAACCCCCCCCCCCCCCCCCAACCCCCTTCCCCCCCGGCCCCTTTTTTCCCCCCCATGCCCCCCCCCACAACCCCCCAAACCCCCTTTCAACTTTGGGGCCCCCCCCAAAGGGGTTTCCCCCAAATTGGCCAAAAACGGGACCAAAGGGCTTCCCTTCCCCCCCGGGATGGGGGGGGTTCCTTTTGAAGGTTGGGCCTTGACCCCCCAAAAAAAATTCCTTTGGGGGGGAAAAAAAATTTTTAAATTCCCCAAAAAACTGGGGGGCCCTTGGAGGAAAAACCTTCCCCCCGGGGGGGTTGAAAATTTTTTAAATTTTTGGAAAACCCCCGGAAGGGTTCCCCAGCCCCCCGGGGCCGATGATGATGAGGCGAGTAGGCTGGGAAGGCAGAGGGCAGGCGGATTCAGAAGGCCAAACCCGAAGGGTGGGTATAGCATAGTGGGGGGGAGGAAAGGGAGGATGGAGGCCCAAGGGCATGCAAGTTGCAAATCTTATTTAGGCAAATCGGGTCCACCAGCGGAGGGGGGAAGGGAGAGGGACCTCTTTTGGGGCAGATGAAAAGGTGCCCCTACCACGGCAGCCCGGGGCGGCCCGGGGGCGTCAGGCGGCATTTAATCACGGGGAAAAGGGGGGCCAAAGGGGACAAAACAACCCCCGTTACCCACCCCAAACAGAACCAGGGCCCCCTACAAATTAGTGTAGTGTCGGGGGGTTTGGGAAAGCGATAGTAGCGATTATACTTTGGGAGGAGTGGAGCAAAAACTTTGTCACCAACCCGGGAGCCAAAGAGGACTTTTGGAAAAGTTTTACCGAGTTTACCTTTCTCTTAAAAGTTTAGTTTTTGGGACCCTATTTTTTTTCCAAACCCCTTTAAGCACTCTGGGTTTTTTCTTTTTTTGCGTTATCTTTGGGGTTTCTCCATTTTGGTTTCAGAGTGTGAAACTAAAGGGTCAAAAACCAAAACACTCCGTCCCCCGCCCGGGGTCAAAAACGAAAAAACCTGTCCCCCTTTCTGCGGTTTTCTGTCCCCCTTTAGTTTAAATGGAAAGGGGGTGTGGGGTTGGGGAGGGGCTCAGCATTTCCCCCAGATCGGTAATAAACAGCTCCAAACTCGCACCGGGGGGGTTAAGGACTTTGGGCAGGGGACAAAAAAAATTTTTCCCCAAATTAATGGCCCGTGGCCCTTCCCGGGAAAAAGGACCATCCCCCACTTGTAAAGATTGGGGCTGGGCAAGGTACAAGGGGCACTGGGAATTAAAGCCCCCCGGATGGTGGTTTGACACTTTTTTGAAAAATGATAAAAGCGGGACACCTTCCGGGTTGGATGCGGTCCTCACTGACCGGTAGGAGGCGAGGGCTCTTGAGGACAGAGGGGCGGTTTCCCACCAGCAGAGTGGGGTTTAGGCATCCCGAGGGGGGCATATAGGGAAGGGGAAAAGGGCAACTACAGCAGGGGGCCCACCAACAGGAACCGGCAACCTCTTGGGGACAGTGAGGTTGTCCATATACGGAGCGTCGGGTGGAGCGGCACAAAGGGGTGGGGACCAAGGACCAAACATAACGTCACCCAGAGAACCCCACTCAACTTATTGTTCTGCTAAGGATTGTCGATTTCCTTTGTTGGGACTGAGCCCCTCTTTTTCACGTACTAGAGTACTTTGAAAAAAACTTCAAGGATAAAACCAAAATTTTTGTGGCCTCATGTTTCAGAACTTAACCTCCCCTTTCTTTTTGGTATTTAAGCGTTTTGGGTGTTAGTTCGGTTGCAAAGGTAAAACAGCCCCGTCCACCGGGGTAAAGGACCTTGAGTGGTTTACGGGCCGCTTAATTGGTGGAAGGGGTGGGTGTTGAAGGCCCCAAAACCCCAAAAATTTCCCTATTCCTCCCCTCCCCTTTTCTTTTCTCTCCGCAGTTCCTTCTAAAAATCGGGGTGGATCCCCCCCCTCTCTCTCTTCTCTCCCCTCCTCTCTCTCTCTCTCTCTCTTCCCCTTCTTCCCTCCTTCCATTTCCCAAAAAAAACCCAAAACCAGTTTAAAAAACAATCCGGCAAAGCGCCCCAAATTTTGTACACAAGTGTTCGTACACAAGTTTGTAAAAAAACGTAGTTTTAGTAGTTTCAACTCATCTCAGAGTTTAATTTGATTACTAGAGGTACGTTTCGACACCAGGTATGTACGAAAAAACTCAAAATCAGTACGAAACAATAATAAAACCGGGGTACGAATTAACTTGTGTCCCAAAACTCCCTGTAACCAAACAAACATAGGAGTATAGGAGTCCATCACAAGTCACTAAGGCGCACCTCAAATACCTCCCTACAGTACCTGGAACTTCGCCGCCGTCGTCGAGTGTTCCAATTCTTGATATTACAGGACCCAATATATAGGCTACATTCAATCAGGATTTACCCTGTTTCTGTATTCAGGGATGAAATACCAGCAATAGCTTGATCATTAGGTTAAGTTAGGTTCCAATGTCCCGGTTAGGTTAACATTTCCACGTCGGCGAGAGTTCTAGGTTGGTATTTCGGCGAGAAATTTTCATCGACGACAGTTCCATAAACCCTCCACACAGACACCCGGCAACCCCCACCCACACCCTACCACATTAACCACAGCCCCCACCAAACACTACCACATTAACCACAAGCCCCACCACACACTACCACATTAACCACAAGCCCCACCACACACATACCACATTAACCACAGCCCCCACCACACCACTACCACATTTAACCCCAGCCCCTACCACATTAAAACCCCAGCACCCACCACACACCCTACCACATTAAAACCCCAGCCCCTACCACATTAACCACAGCCCCACCACACACTACCACATTAACCACAGCACCCACCCCACACCCTACACATAACCACAGCCCCTACCCCATTAACCACAACCCTACCACATTAACCACAGCACCCACCACACACCCCACCACATTAACCACAGCCCCTACCACATTAACCACAGCCCCCACCACAACACACCACAAACCACACACCCTTTCCACATTAACCACAGCCCCACCACACACCTACACATTACCACAGCCCCCACCACACACTACCCCATTAACCACAAACCCCACCCCACACCCTACCACATTAACCACAGCCCCCACCACACACTACCACATTTAACACAGCCCCCACCACCCCACTACCACATTAACACAAACCCCACCACACACTACCACTTAACCACAGCCCCCACCACACACCCCACCACAATAAACAGCCCCCACCACACACCTACCACATTAACCACAGCCCCTACCACACACCTTACCGCATTAACCACAGCCTCCACCACACACCCTACCACATTAACCACAGCCCCCACCACACACACTACCACATAACCACAGCCCCTACCACATTAACCACAGCACCCCCCACACACCTACCACATTAACCCCAGCCCCCACCACACCTACCACATTAACCACAACCCCACCACACACCTACCACATTAACCACAGCCCCCCCCATACCTCTACCACATTAACCACGCCCCCTCCACACCCCACCCCAATTAAACCCTAGCCCCCACCACCACTACCACATTAACCAAATCCCACCCCACAACTACCACATTAACCACAGCCCCCACCCCACACCCTACCACAATAACAGCCCCCACCACACACCCTACCCCATTAACCACAGCCCCTACCACACACCTTACCGCATTAACCACAAACCCCCACCACCACTACCACATTAAACCACACACCCTATCACATTAACCACAAAACCCCACCACACACCCTACCACATTTAACCACAACCCCACCACACACACTTACACATTAACCAACACCCTATCCATAACCACAGCCTCCACCACATTAACCACAACCCCCACCACACATTTTGACGGAGCAAGGACACACAATCAATCATTGGGGCATACGCCGGGGGGCGCGTCGCCTCGCCCACCCTCGATGCCCCTCCCGAGGGTCACCATGGCGAGTCCCATTGCAGCTCCTTTCCCATACCAAGCAGCTCTCGACAAGAAACATCAACTTGCCCAGCCACGAGCTTGTGGGGCCCTTTGGCCTCCTCCACGCCGGATTGTCCCCTTACAGATACAAACCCAATGGGAAGGGTCGGTTTCAAAGGGGAGCGTACATGCCACATGCCATATAGCCCAAGTGGCGCTGAAGACTATGCAGGTAATAGGCCTCGATCAGTTTCCACGTGCAATCGCTGATTTGACACGTAATCATCCCCGCGATACCCATGATTCTGCGAAACACTTTTTACCAAAGGCATTGATTTTCTCTTCAAGTCACTATTTTGTGTCCATGTCAAACCATGAGTAAACGGGATCCAGCGACTTGAAGATCGGATCTTTGTCCTCCCGCCACGGTACCGACACGCAATACTCCGCTGAAACGGGTGTGCTAAACCGTCTACGCCCGTAGGCGTCCGTTACACTTCAAATATTTATACCTTGGGGTATATTTCCGTAAACGACCGAGTAAACCTATTTTTCCTAATTCATCCATAGGGTTTATTATTCACCTTAAATTTTCAGAATTCAATGAAAGAAATATGAATCAGAATTAATCTATGTAATTTCTAAGTTATAAATTCAATAACAAAAAAAATATTTTCTATAGCAGTCATAAGGTCGTAAAAATGCGCCGCCATCAGCAACCAATTTATTTATGAAAATATAATAGAACTCTACATTAATATATCGTTATATCGGAATTAATCTCTATGTAATTTCTAAGTTTTTAAGTTTTTTTGACTGCTATAGAAAATAATGGTTAACTTTTTAAAATCAAACTAATTGAATACTATAGACAAGAACGACCGGTAGGCCTACAGTTCGCGTACAAATCCTTTTGGACGGTTAGGTCAAATTAACTGTTTGCCCATCGTTAACCATCAAATATATACATCACCATTCACCTAATGATATAAAAAATCCTGTACAGTGTACCGGACGGTTACTAGGTGTTACCGGACGGTACTATGGTGTTACCCGGACGGTACTAGGTTGTTTACCGGACGGTACTAGGTGTTACCGGACGGTACTAGGTGTTACCGGACGGTACTAGGTGTTACCGGACGGTACTAGGTGGTACCGCGACGGTACTAGGTGTTACCGGACGGTACTAGGTGTTACCGGACGGTACTAGGTGGTACCGGACGGTACTAGGTGCTACCGGACGGACTACTAGGTGTACCGGACGGTAC
Organism: Chionoecetes opilio; assembly: GCA_016584305.1. Classification (NCBI taxonomy): domain Eukaryota; kingdom Metazoa; phylum Arthropoda; class Malacostraca; order Decapoda; family Majidae; genus Chionoecetes; species Chionoecetes opilio. Next base: position 27,298 of record JACEEZ010026486.1, read on the forward strand.
TAGGTGCTACCGGACGGTACTAGGTGTTACCGGACGGTACTAGGTGCTTACCGGACGGTACTAGATGTACCGGACGGTACTAGGTGGTTTCCGTGACGGTACTAGGTGCTACCGGACGGTACTAGGTGCTACCGGACGGTACTAGGTGCTACCGGACGGTACTAGGTGTACCGGACGGTACTAGGTGCTACCGGACGGTACTAGGTGTTACCGGACGGTACTAGGTGCTACCGGACGGTACTAGGTGCTACCGGACGGGACTAGGTGTTACCGGACCCCGGTACTAGGTGTTACCGGACGGTACTAGGTGGTACCCGGGCGGTACTAGGTGTTACCGGACGGTACTAGGTGTTACCGGACGGTACTAGGTGTTACCGGGACGGTACTAGGTGCTTTCCGGACGGTACTAGGTGCTACCGGACGGTACTAGGTGCTACCGGACGGTACTAGGTGCTACCGGACGGTACTAGGTGCTTACCGGACGGTACTAGGTGTTACCGGACGGTACTAGGTGGTACCGGGCGGTACTAGGTGGTACCGGACGGTACTAGGTGCTACCGGACGGTACTAGGTGCTACCGGACGGTACTAGGTGCTACCGGACGGTACTAGGTGGTACCGGACGGTACTAGGTGCTACCGGACGGTACTAGGTGCTACCGGACGGTACTAGGTGTTACCGGGCGGTACTAGGTGCTACCGGACGGTACTAGGTGGTACCGGACGGTACTAGGTGGTACCGGACGGTACTAGGTGCTACCGGACGGTACTAGGTGCTACCGGACGGTACTAGGTGCTACCGGACGGTACTAGGTGCTACCGGACGGTACTAGGTGCTACCGGACGGTACTAGGTGCTACCGGACGGTACTAGGTTCTATCGGACGGTACTAGGTGCTACCGGACGGTACTAGGTGCTACCGGACGGTACTAGGTGGTACCGGACGGTACTAGGTGGTACCGGACGGTACTAGGTGGTACCGGACGGTACTAGGTGCTACCGGACGGTACTAGGTGCTACCGGACGGTACTAGGTGCTACCGGACGGTACTAGGTGCTACCGGACGGTACTAGTGCTACCGGACGGTACTAGGGCTACCGGACGGTACTAGGTGCTACCGGACGGTACTAGGTGCTACCGGACGGTACTAGGTGCTACCGGACGGTACTAGGTGCTACCGGACGGTACTAGGTGGTACCGGACGGTACTAGGTGGTACCGGACGGTACTAGGTGGTTTCCGGACGGTACTAGGTGTACCGGACGGTACTAGGTGCTACCGGACGGTACTGTAGGCGTCTATGAGGACGGTACTAGTGCTACCGGGCGGTTTCTAGGTGCTACCGGACGGTACTAGGTGCTACCGGACGGTACTAGGTGCTACCGGACGGTACTAGGTGCTACCGGACGGTACTAGGTGCTACCGGACGGTACTAGGTGCTACCGGACGGTACTAGGTGCTACCGGACAGTACTAGGTGCTACCGGACGGTACTAATGCTACCGGACAGTAAACCCGGTGCTACCGGACATTACTAGCACATCAAACCGATTTGAGACTGCCACCGCATACTCATGAGCACATGTCAAGTCCTTCAGTTTCTCAAGATGAAACACAGTATGGTTACCTCTTGAGATTCTTCTGGACTTGACATGAAGCTTAGGTGACATTGAACATGACATGAAGCAACAACAAGTCTGTGATCTGTTCCAAAGAACTCAGCACTCCGGTAAACCCTGCAGTTCTGGAGGATCCTCCAACGAGTACTAACGAGGACGTGGTCGATCTCCTTAGCTACCCCTCCGGCATTACTATACCATGTCCAGCGGTGCAGCTCTGGTCTCTGATACCAAGAACCTGCAATTCTCAACCTTCTGGACCTTGCAAAGTTCAGAAGCAGAGAACTGTTGGTGTTTCTGGTACCGGAGCCATGGGGACCAACACATAACTCGTAACCATCTCTCACAGTGCCAGTAGTAGCATTGAAGTCGCCAGTAGTAGCATAGAAGTAATAGCATTTGTAGCAAGTGTTTCAAGACAAAGAAGGATATTGCCAGGCACATGAAGATCCACTTTTGAGGTGGTGTGTTGTGTGGACAAGTGTGGTTGTACCCGTGCTTGTGGGAGTGTGTCCTGTGTGGCAATGGGTGGTGGTGGTGGTGAGCAGTGTGTTACATGTGTGGTGGCAGCCGTGCCCTTGTTTTTCTGTGAGGGAGTAATGGCCCAGCAGTTTGTTGGGTTGGCAGTGCAGGTGTGACTTTCATAAATGTATCCAGGGTTTTAAAGGTTTCTCTGTTGATTGCCTTAAAAAAACAGTCGGTCCATGCATAAGTTACTCCTATTTCCTGCAGGTCAATAATNGGCATACCTTCATGATACAAATGCGTGCTTCACAGAATTAATTTGATGACGCATCTCTGTATGTATGACGGGTGCCTGTGGTCACGAATTAATTATACATGTTAGGCAATATTCATGTACGGCCTGTCGCTCTTTAAGCGTAATAAATTGATAAAAACAAAATCGTCTCTCTCTCGCTATCATCATATTTCTGTGTGAACCGGTTTATGAAAAGATTAACTCTCTAAACTGTCACCATCACTACTGTTACTACTGGAGTGTGTCAGGACGGACGGGATAGTGGTAGGAAGACTCTAGGTACGCGGGGAATGGTGGTAAAGTTGTGCTTGATTTCCGTCCGTAACCACCAACTCACTCTTATAGAACATTTGGTAACTTCACTCGCATTCATTACACTACTAGGGACACAACTCACTTTATAGAACACTCGGGACGACTTCACTCGCTTCAATAAACTACTATGGTGGCACGCGCGTATCACAGGACACGGGCACAATATGGCGGGTGGGTTGCGTGCATTCACTCCTCACTGCCTCCGATTCTAAACCTTATTTCACCATAAACTAGCATCCCCTCCGAGGTTTTAATGGTACACGCAGTGACGACCGACACTGTCACTTAATCACACCCGAATATCCTCCGGTAAAGTAAGGAATTTAAGGCGAAAAACAGGATGAACACAGAGATACGTATTCCACGACACACAGAAACACGCGGGAGGTTACGTGACTCGGTGACTGCCTGCCTCTGCCAGGGCAAACAAGGCTGATCTGCTCAAATGAACGTCTTCCTCAAACACAAACCAGAACTTTAACGTTATAATATCCTTTTAGAAATACATCAAACCTGATTTCCCGGACCTCCATTTCCCGATATCGGATTTGCCGAACAAAATCCGAGGTCCGGGAATATGTACGGTACTAGTGTCCAAGACAATTATTATTTTTTTTTTTTTTTTTTTTTTTTTTTAACGTTGAAATGCCTGGTGCTGGTCGTAAATTGACAAAGTTGTCCGGCGGTCCGAGCGTCTCCTGTCACCCTGGTCAGTGTCCGCGCCTTCCGCCAGGTGGCATCATGCTCAGCGGTCGTATTGTTTACATTTGGGCACACGACACTCACTGTTCACCTGCACAGCCTCCGTCAGTCCTCTGACCCCACTGCCCCTGTGCAGGAACATCTCTGAGGACTTAGTCTACTGTCTCCAGACTAATAGGGGGGAGCACTGGTCCGGGAACAGGAAAATCCGGGAATCGCAACAGTCTGATGCCATTACCCACCCCGGACGTTTATCCTACTCTAGTATTTACTGTCCGTCAACCGCTAATATCAACTACCCCCCGCAGACTTTTACGTCCGCTGAGCATGCTGCCACCCCAGCAGAAAGTGTTCAATAGTCTCAAGAGACATTCCCCCACCAGGGGCAGTGGGGGTCAGGGGACTAACGGTTGGCATTTGAGGTGAACCGTGAGTGTCGTGTGTCCAAATGTAACAATACGACCGCTGAGCATGCTGCCACCCCAGCAGAAAAGTGTTCAATAGTCTCAAGAGACATTCCTGCACCAGGGGCAGTGGGGGTCAGGGGACTAACGGAGGCAGTGCAGGTGAACCGTGAGTGTCGTGTGTCCAAATGTAAACAATACGACCGCTGAGCATGCTGCCACCTGGCGGGAGGCAGCAGAAAGTGTTCAATAGTCTGAGATGTTCCTGCACCAGGGGCAGTGGGAGTCAGGGGACTGACGGAGGCGGTGCAGGTGTACCGTGAGTGTCGTGTTCCCAAATGTAAACAATACGACCGCTGAGCATGCTGCCACCTGGCGGGAGGCGCGGACACTGACCAGGAGTGACAGGAGACGCTCGGACTGCCGGACAACTTTGTCAATTTACGAACAGGACCAGGCATTTCAACGTAAAATAAAATAAAAAAAATAAAAAAATAAAAAATAAATTGTTCGGGACTGACATATCCCCGGACCTCGGATTTTGTCCGGCAAATCCGATATCCGGGAAATGGAGGTCCGGGAAATAGAGGTTTGTGTGTACTATCAATTTGAATTACAGTTTGCCTTTTTATATCAAACCCTAAAAAGGAGAGAAATATCTTACTGGTCATAATTTTTATATTTTAATAAATACTCGTTTGATTAGTTACACCTTGCTTTCTTTAAGTATATTGAAAACTAACGTTAATCGTGTTAAATATTATAAACCAAATTATTTCATTGTTTTCCTAATACAATACCAAAAAAAAGGATCACCTGAAGATCCGTCACCCCAGAGTTTGGCAGGGCGACGGTTCTTCAGGTGGGATATCCTGGGGTGACGGTTCTTCAGGTGGCAACACCTGGGGTGACAGTTCTTCAGGTGGGGTCAAGACCTGACCTGACTTCACCTTCCAAGTGAGGTTAGGTCAAATGGGTAAAAGGGAGGAGTCAGGACCCTAGCTCCAGTCAGGTAAGAGGACTAAATAAAAGTAAGTGGGCTAAAAAAAATTAAGTCATAGGAGTCAGTGGACCATGGCACGCAATACCTTCCAAACTATAGCGTCCTAGCTACCACTTGTGTGATGATTCCACTAAAGTTATTCGGTGGCTTCAACAAAACAGACTTTTAAAGCGTGAAGTTAAATGTGTTACTTGTGATAACTAGATGAAATGGACAAAATACTCCAGATCGAAGGATGGTTTTCTGTGGAACTGCCAAACAAGACTCCCTGAAGTATAAATCCACGAAATAAATGTACTGTAAATTATAATACTGAGTAAAGTATAATGTATTTTGTATTTCGGAACACTGTATATTACTCTTATTTTTTCTTTAAACTTTCACAAAAAGATGCATAACACAAAGGAATATATTCTCATCCTAATTTTTATATATACATTCACTGTGGGCTGGGGTGACGGATCTTCAGGTGGGATATCCTGGGGTGACGGTTCTTCAGGTGGGATATCCTAGGGTGACGGATCTATAGGTGGACATTCTGGGGTGACGGATCTTCAGGTGATCCAAAAAAAAGACTATATGAATTGGGCATATCGTTACCACAAAATTAAATAATGATACACATACTGTGACATACAGAAAATGGGAACTTGAGTAGCACGCTTAAATATATTTCTATCTCGGCATCTTTGTAAACCAATAATCGCCTTCATCATTCACCACACCGTAATCAAGAAAGCTAACTATTAGAGTCAACAACTATTTCATTCATATATTTCCTCAGTGCTTATCAATGCGCAGTAATTCCATTTTAACGGTGAAAAGCTAATCCAGGGAAGCAGTTACCGTATTTGCCGGCGCATAAGACACAGTTTTTTTTCCAAGACAGGGGAATGCAAAATTCACCCTGCGTCTAATGCGGCAATATTACTAATGAGAGGTCGGGCAGAGAATGCAGAATGGCCGGTGGTATTACTAAGGGGGTCTCAAGTGATCTGTGCTGAGCAGTAGACCACTGAACACAAAGTTGTGACTGTGTTACTAATAATATCAACAGTAATGCATAAGATCAAGAAAAAGTTGGAGTTTAAGAGAAAACAAGAGGTAGGGCAACAAGGTGGCTGCTTCTGCTGCCAAGATGGCCGTCAGATGTAAACATCACCCCCCTCACCGCAGTCCCGCAGCCACTCTCCACTGTAAAGGATGTGAGACAGGGTAGGCCTTTATACCACCTCGATCCCTCAATCCTCACCCCTGTATCTCTGGATAAGGAAATTGTAAACTGTAACTTGAAAGAGTGTTAGTAAAAAGGCCACAAGGGTACCTGTAGACGGGACGGAAGCCTTCCACACATCACACCAAGACCAAGACCCATCACGGCGCTAAAACTTCATCTGCCTCAAGGCCGAATCACACCATACCATCATGCCTTCACCTGTACCTTCCTAAGGAAGACTATTCAACCCTTGCGACTGTGACAGATTCACAGGTGTAAACCATGGCGAATATCTTCGACCCCGACATCGGTGCCCTTCAACAATAACAAAAAGGTAGAGATGACACCTTACAATATAACACCTTACAGTGTTACCTTAATATCTTGGTACATTTTTGTTATTGGGCAACCACCGATTTCGAGGCCGAAACTTAGTTTTTCTGAATAGTTTTTGAGGTGTTTTGAATTAATCTGGCTCTCATTTTTGTCGGAAATCAATGTTTGTTTACATGTGTGGGGGTGGCGGGGGGTGCCCACCCTGCCCCTCCAGGCCCGCCCTGCAAACATTGCTAAGCTTCACACTGCCATAGTATTGATAATTTTCGTTTGATCTCTATATCTTGTTACTAAACCAATCCCCACCTCAAACCTAACCTAACCTAATCTGATTTAACCTAACAAAACTTTCTGGCTGAAATATCGGTAGATTTTCGTTAGTACATGTAATGCCATTAATATTCGATTGTGTCATGGGAAATGGGGCTCAAAATACACAAAATGAAGAAAGCTACACGATGATGTAGGTAAGAATCCTAGGACTTTTGAAAGCCCACTACCGAAATAATACCATTAACTTTATTGCAAATTTTCCACAGTCTAAACACAGCAGAAAAGCAACAAAGGCATACTTACAACATTAAATCTAAGCTAAATGTCATAGGTAGCAAAATATTAGAATATCAATTCGTGGCGCATCCTACAATATATGATGACCGATTTTGGTTACCCTACACTGTCAATCTCTTTACATTTTAACTAGCATAATTTTTCATTCACATTCACTGCACTATGAATATTGTATTTGGGTACATGCTCAAAATAACTTGTTTTCCCTTACAAAACTTTTGTTTAATAATTTTTAATAAATTTACGATAGATAAATGTCCTCATAACATTGATTTTTTTTCCTCAATATATTTATGTAAAATACGGGTGCGTCTTATGCGGAGGTGCGTCTTATGCGCCGGCAAATACGGTAGTTACTCGTTGAGGTGCTGAGTAGCGTTTCGGCATTACGTTAAAACGATCAGATGTGGCATTATCCTTAAGCCCCCTTCACACATACCATAATGGAACCACCAAAGCGCCAACAATGCAATGAGTAGCGCCGTCATGGTCCTGGTTATGGGTCCATCGTGACCGAACGTGACGCTCGTGACGCACTCGGCCGAGGCCACGAAAAGTTAGTGCAAGCACTAAAAAATCGGGAAGCTCCCCGAATTTTGTACCCAACGCAGCGCTATCGTAAGTCTATCTTGACGCTATCGTTATCTATGTAGCAGCTTCGTGACGCTATCGCTGTATGTCTGTCTATCGTGACGTTAAAAAAACCGTTACCCCCCTTTTTTGCCCCCCCTTCCCCCTCCCCCTTTTTTCTCTTCACCCCACCCCCCCCCGACTCCTCCCCCCCCACCCACCACGGGGTGGCCACCCACCTCTTTTTCCCCACTCACCCCCCGCCACCCCCTTAAAACAACCCCTTCTCACCTCCCCCCCCCCACCCCCGTTTTCCCCCCAAAACACCTACCCCCCTTCTTATTACCCCCTTCTCCATGCCAACACCCCCCCCCGTTGGGGCTGTTATAGTTTTGACGCTATCGTGATCTTTCTGGCACCGCATGGCCCCGTCGGGTTTTATTGTAGCTCATCGTGACGACAAAATTCCCTTTAATTTTTTTTGTGATTTAGTTTACCCCCCTTGACTCCTCGTGAATCTTACGAAGCGTCACGCCCATAGACACATCAAGGAAGAGAAAAAGAGCTCTTATTCTCTTTACCTTGGGACAAACCCGGCAGTGTGATCCGGGGGCCAAGGGGAAAACCAGCCAGGCGAGACCCGGCCCACCCAGCACTGGGAAACATACTAGGAATACATAGGAATAAAGATACCAGGGAAAAACTTTGGTCTATAACGGGGGGGATATCTGAACTACATACTATAACTATAAAAACAACAGAAAGAGGACAGTTGGAAAAGGATACCTCCCCCTAAAAAATGGGAAATGGAAGTTTCAAGTAAAAGAATGAGGGAAGGGAGGGCGGAGGTCCCTGGTAACCTAGGGGATTCTATGAACCTTTTGACCTCCTCCCGCGGGTTTGAGAAAACCTTATGTCACCTTTAAGAATCCCAAATTTTATATTTTTTTTATTAAACCCAACACTCTGTATACAGTAGTATTTGATTAAAAATTGAAAAAAGTTATAGTTCACTTGATACATTTGATCAGTAGGGAGTTTTAAAAGGAGCCCAGAAAATTTTCATGGGGGGGAGCAAGGTGGATATGGGTAGTGTTTAATAGCGGAACTACCTAATGGGTCTCTGCCTTTTTGTAGCTAGCTTCTTTTTTTTTTTAAGTTTTTTGTCCCGGGACCCCTGTATTTCCGAAACATTGGGGGCGGGGAAAATCCACAATTTCTCAAATTTTTTTCCTTTTACAAATGTTCGCTCAGCCCCTTTTGGAGACCCGCTCCACCCCCCCAAAATCCCACCCCTGTTTAAACCTTTCCCGACTTTATAGCTCCTGATGAGAAATTATAGTTTAAACCCGCACAACGAAAATGAAAATTTTAACAGCTCCCCCCCCTCCCCTTTCCCCCCTCCTCCCCCCTTGGCCCTTCAACTGGGCCCTTTCCTCCATCAAAAGATAAAGAAATTTTTAAAAATTTACATTTTTTGTTTTCGGAAAAAATAATGGCATAGCAAAATATATTCGAAACACGAGAGAAAGGGGGGGGTGTGTGGGGTGGTGGTGTGGTGTGTTTTGTGGTGTGTGTTTGTGGGTGGTTGTGGTGTGGTGTGCGCGCGCGCGCGTAGATTGTGAATGTACCCAATAAATTTTTTGGGAAAATATCATAAAAATTTTTTTAATTTTACATTATGTATGTGTATATCCCATTTGTGGGTAGGTCAGAGAGAGGGGAAGGAGAGAGAGAGAGAGGGGAGGGCAAATTTGGTAATTAGGGGTTTAAATTTCCCCCGCACAAAAACCCACAAAGTTTTTTAATAAGGGACGTCTCGGGGGGTGCTAAAAACTTTATCCTTTTGTGCCTCAAGCAAGGCTTTGATCCATTTACATCCTATAAGCAAAGGGGAGAATCAGGGCCGGGACCATATATAAAGCATGTGGGAAATGTGCAGTCACTTACCTTCACCCGCATTCAGTCAGTACACACACACACACACACACACCACACACGCACACACGAATTCGATTAAAAGATTAAAATCTTTCTTTAAACAATAGTTTTTTTCCTTAATTTATCTACAAAAATTTTATACTCCTCTCTCTCCGCTCTAGAAAAATACGATCGATTAAAAAGAAGTTTACTACTGCTATGCCAAACATAGCATAGCAGTGTAATAGTATTGCATAGTGGTGGGAGTATTGCCTTTTTTAGCATAGGTGTAATGAAAATTAAAAATTTTGTTTTAAGTCTCGCAATTACACTAATGACGTTTAACGCTCTAAAGAGGGGAGAGATAGGGAGGGGAAGGAGTGAGGGGGGAAGGAGGGAGGGAAATGGGGTGGAGGGAGGGGGACAGAAAGAAAAGATGAAGGGGGGGAAGGGAGGAGGGGAAGAAGGCCACCAGGGGAGGAGGAACCGGTGTTGTAAGAAGCAGGTAAGGGAAAGGGGGAGGGGAGGGAGAAGGGAGGGAGACAAAAGGTGAGGAAGGAGGGAAAGGGAAAAGGGTTACTGAAAAAAAGAGGAAGGGAGGGAAGAAAAAAAATGACGTACAGAGAGAGAGAGAAGAGAGGAGGGGGAAGAAGAGAGGAGAGAGAGAAAAGAGGAGAAGGGGAGAAAAGGGAGAGGAGGAGAGAGATGGGGGAAAGGGAAAGGGGGACTGAAATTAAGAGGAATGGGAGGGAAGAAAAAGATGACTGACAGGCGGAGAGAGAGAGAGGAGAGAGAAGAGAGAGAGAAGAGAGAGAGAGGAGAGAGAGAGAGAGAGGAGAGAGAGAGAGAATGGCGAGGGAGGGGGAGAGGCCCCCGTGGGATTAACAACACCCATGGAAGGAGGAAAATGATGTACGACTTTGAGAAAATGAAGATAATTTTTTTGGAAAAAACGAAAAGGAAATGGAAAGGGGAGGATCCCCAGGCTGTGTGTTTGCGATTTAGTGGAGGACTGTACGTCACTGGTTCAGGGAGTGATAAAAAAAAAATTAAAAATCAAATTTAGAGTCCCTTTTCCCCCCCTTATTTTGTGTTTTTATTTTTTTCCCGAGTTCACATAAATTCCTTCAGATACTCTAAAATCTAAAGCTATTTATATAGTGGGGAAGAGATAAAAAAATATTACTGACCCAACTTCAATATAACCTAACCTAACCTGGTAAAATTCTAGTCATTTCCCGTCCTTAGGTCTCGTTAGGAGGTTAGTGGTAAGGTTTTAATGAGGTAGGTTAGTAGTTTTTTTTGGGCGTCCGGGGGAGGGTCAATTAAGGGAAAGGAAGGTTTTGAAGGGGGCATCTCTCCCCCATTCTACAATTACTTTTTTAGAGGTACACACAAACCCTGGGTTTTCCGGACTAATAGGGGGGAGCACTGGTCCGGGAACCGGAAAACTCCGGGAATCGCAACAGTCTGATCCCATTACCCCCCCCCGGAGGGTTTATCCTACTCTAGTATTTACTGTCCGTCAACCGCTAATTCCAATACCCCGCCGCGGACTTTTCCCGTCCGCTGAGCATGCTGCCACCCCAGCCAGAAAGTGTTCAATAGTCTAAAGAGACATTCCTGCACCAGGGGCAGTGGGGGTCAGGGGACTAACGGAGGCGGTGCAGGTGAACCGTATTTGTCGTGTTTCCAAGTAAACAATACGACCGTTTGAGCATGCGCCACCCCAGCAGAAAGTGTTTCAATAGTCTTAAGAGACATTCCTGCACCAGGGGCAGTGGGGGTCAGGGGACTAACGGAGGCGTGCAGGTGAACCGTGAGTGTCGTGTGTCCAAATGTAAAAATACGACCGCTGAGCATGCTGCCACCTGGGGGAGGCAAAAAAGTGTTCAATAGTCTCAGAGATGTTCCTGCACCAGGGGCATGGGAGTCAGGGGACTGACGGAGGCGGTGCAGGTGTACAGTGAGTGTTCGTGTTCCCAAAGTAAACAATACGCCGCTGAGCTTTGCTGCCACCTGGCGGGAGGCGCGGACACTGACCAGGAGGACAGGAGACGTCGGATGCCGGACAACTTTGTCTTTTTAGAACAGGACCAGGCATTTCAACGTAAAATAAAAAAAAAAAAAAAAAAATTAAAAAAAATTGTTCGGGACTTGACATATCCCCGGGCCCTCGGATTTTGTCCGGCAAACCGATATCCGGGAAATGGAGGTCCGGGAAATAGAGGTTTGTGTGTACTATCAATTTGAATTACAGTTTGCCTTTTTATATCAAACCCTAAAAAGGGAGAAATATCTTACTGGTCAAAAATTTTTTAAATTTTAATAAATACTCTTTTGATTAGTACACCTTGCTTTCTTTAAGTATATTGAAAACTAAACGTTAATCGTGTTAAATATTATAAACCAAATTATTTCATTGTTTTCCAAATACAATACCAAAAAAAAAGGATCACCTAAAAGATCGTCACCCCAGAGTTGGCAGGGCGACGGTTCTTCAGGTGGGATACCCTGGGGTGACGATTCTTCAGGTGGCAACCCCTGGGGGACAGTTCTTCAGGTGGGGTCAGACCTGCCTGACTTCACCTTCCAAGTGAGGTTAGGTCAATGGGTAAAAGGGGGGAGTCAGGACCTAGCTCCAGTCAGGTAAGAGGACTAAATAAAAGTAGGGGGGCTAAAAAAAATTAAGTCATAGGAGTCAGGGGCCAGGGCACGCAATACCTTCCAAACTATAGCGTCCTAGCTACCACTTGTGTGATGATTCCACTAAAGTTTGGGTGGCTCAACAAAACAGACTTTTAAAGCGTGAATTTAAAATGTGTTACTTGTGATAAACTAGATGAATTGGACAAATACTCCAGATCGAAGGATGGTTTTCTGGGGAAACTGCCAAACAAGACTCCCTGAAGTATAATCCACGAATAAATGTACTGTAAATTATAATACTGAGTAAAGTATAATGTATTTTGTATTTCGGAACACTGTATATTACTCTAATTTTTTCTTTAAACTTTCACAAAAAGATGCATAACACAAAGGAATATATTTCTCATCCTAATTTTATATACAGAACCTCATTTAACCGGCATTTAAAACAACGGCAGCCTCAAAACAACGGCACTAATCGACCCAGGCATTAATTAAGTATAATTATTTCAAAAACTGAGAAAATCGGCAGAAATTTAGTTGGGCAAGGCTGTGGTCTACACAGACTCTCTCTCCTCACTCTACCTCCTCCTCTCCCGTCATCCACAATCCTCTACGTCCCTCGTCCACACCATCCAGAGAGCCCTTCACCTTACCAACGAGGGGTGGGAGATCGCCTTCCAGTGTGTTCCCTCCCACGCTGGTATCCCAGGCAACGAGGTGGCTGATTCTGCTGCCAGGATGGGTAAACACGACACCCTTCCCTCTGCCGCTGTCCGCGGCCAAAAGCCTGATCCCCCGGGTCTGCCGCTCCACCTGGAATAACACACTCGGCGATGCCCTCCGCATCACCTCCATGTGCCAATACCGCAGTGACTCTTCCCCCCAGCCGTGGATACGGAAAAAGTCCCGCGTCCTGGATGTCACTCACCCGCCTCCCCCTGGGGCACACCGACACTCACACCCCTCACCTGCATCGCCTCCGTTTTGTCCCCTGACCCCCACTGCCCTTGGTGCATGAATTTTCCGGAGACTATTGAACACTTTCTGCTGCAGTGTCCGCACTTCCACTCACACTGTGTAGTGCTACAGTCTCAACTCCTCGCCCTGAACGTCACCACCTTTGACCTGCCCACCCTGCTGGCGGCGGCTGGCGTTCCCCCCTCTCGGCAACACGCCGTCATCCACCTCACCTGTGCCTTCCTGAGGAAGACAGGTCAACTACCGTGCCTGTGATAGCATCATAGGACATCACCAGGGCTCATAGTGTTCCCCGAGGGATCCTCGCAGCCCTAAAACAACAACAACAACAACCTTCAGAAACCACAGTATTTATTGGGATTTTGGGCGATTCCATAAGAGTAACTCTCAAAACAACGGCAAAATCAGTTTCCGGCATGCGCTCCCCCCCCGAGGGTGCCGGATAAACGAGGTTCTCCTGTATTACATTCACTGTGGGCTGGGGTGACGGATCTTCAGGTGGGATATCCTGGGGTGACGGTTCTTCAGGTGGGATATCCTAGGGTGACGGATCTATAGGTGGACATTCTGGGGTGACTGATCTTCAGGTGATCCAAAAAAAAAGACTATATAACGGGACCTCCCTGTATAGAGTAGTCTTTGGCCTGTCCATACACCTCATTCTCACATCTTACATTTCTCCCACTCTTACATCCCTTCTCTTTCACATACTCTAACACTAACTCAATCTTATCATTTAATGGCCATGTCCTCTCACACTTCCAACACCTGTCCACACTCGTCATTCTCATAACCGGGTAGTCATCTCACTCGTACATCACCTCCCTCAATCATATAATACTCTATATACCTATCCCGGGCACGATCATTGTGTTACCAAGAAGTGCTAAGCTGACCCTAAACTATTCACAGCTTGTTGAAAGGGTGATCAACGAACCAGTGTAAACATACCATGGCTACCAGAGGACGGCTATCGTGAGTAGAAAAGCTATTACCTAATTAATTGTATTTTAAGTTCATTTTGAAACTCGATCAGCTAACTTATCACAAGCTAATATAACTTACACACAATTAACTTTGTATCTCACTCAAGCTTAGTCTGGCATATTTAATTTCAGCAAGCCAACCAAGATTCCTTGTAACCGAGCCATTTCTTCGCTTTTCGGGCCCATAATCTGTGACATAACCACTCCTCTCTTGTTTTTTTAAATTCCCTGAATTCTCTGTCTGAGGCTAATAGTAGCAAATTGTGGTAAATGGTTAATATATCAATAATTCCCTTTGAAACGTCTATATACATGAGCTCCCCCTACTTGTGAACATATTGGTTCCTGGGGTTTATGCTATCTTTAAATGTAAGTTGAGCGTTAAATGTAAGTTCTACATTGCTCTGGTCAGTACTGAATCCTGTGCACAGCATTGTAAAAAGAATGTTTGTACAGTATGCCATAACCCAATAATATTCAAAAGAATATTTCACGAGCCTCAAACTGTAATTTTATGGTTTTTTTGCTATCATCACGAATGATCCACTCTAATGCATCGGGGACATGATGGTGTGATCAGATGTCTGAAAGGGCCCCATTTTGTATTTGTAGGCAGTTTTTTTTTCATTAAAAAAAAAAAAAAAATCGAGAAAGTATGTAGCTTGAATGTCTGTTAAGTTGTGAAGTGCCTCTGCTTGGTCACTAATGTTTATGCTTTTCTATGATATTCTCAGTGCATTTAATACAAAATTTCATCGGGTGAGTGAGTGGAGAATATTATGGAAAATCTAAATTATTCATTTTTGCAGGTAACTGGGGGGAATAAAGTGACTGGCTATGCCAATGTGAAGGAGCTGTGTGCGGAGTTTGAGGGCCAAGTGTACCTCGCTGCCAGGGACGCGGGCCAAAAGGGAACATAACTGTGAGGCAGGGGCGTCGTATGTTAAGAGTTTAGGGCAGAACTGGGCCCGGTTATTATCGCCATTATTTATCATCACCAATACTGTCACCACAATTGTTATTGCTGCCCATCTTCACCACTCAGTACTAGCTGTCACCAGTTTTAATAGGACTCCACTAGCATTATCAACACAAAACTGTGTCCCCACCACTACTTTTGTTGGTGTATCACTGTTATTGCATCACCACTTACCATGGGCGTCACCTCTGTGGTGTAATGGCTAGTGTGCTAGCTACGAGTCTGCGGGTTCCTTGGGTTTGAATCTGGGCCAGGGCAAGTCGGCGACCAGCCAAACCAGCTGTTCTTCCTCCCTTTCAGGGATGCTCGCTAAATGGGTACCTGAGGAAGGTAACTGTGGTAACCCGGACTCACACTAGCCCTGTGTTCGGGGTTAGAGGGTTGTCACACACCACAGGCTCAAGGGCTAATGCGATGGAAATGAGCCCTTGTTAGCACCATACATACGTCACTACGTATGATATACATGACCCATGAAAAATGGCAATTAATGATGAAGGTATAAAGAAAAACTTTAAAAAAAAAAAAAATTTAAATATAGCGGAAAGAGTGGCGTGCTTGAGCAAGACCTCCGTATCCTGTTTGTTTCTGTGGCAGCCTACACTCTGCATCAATCTTGGAGTATATATATACTATTTTTTCTGTCCTGGGAGCTTGCATACAAACAAAGGTCCAGTAAATGCCATATTAATTTGGGTTTTATTTTATCATGATTATTTTTCAAAAATTCAGGGGTCTAAAATTTGCACTACACGGTTGCTGAGTCCGGATTCCCCCTGGGGGGTTTGTTAGTAAAACTTTTTTATGCCCTTTCTATGAAAACTTTAATCAGTTTGAATTTTTTTCTTGAAAAATCAAATTACAATGCACGCACGGAGGGATTTACATTGAACATTACCCCCAGAGAGTTGAAATTCTTAATTCCCCCATCTAAAATTTCATCTGTACACACAGGGGGCTCTGAATTTTTTTGGTATTTTAAAGCTTCGCGGATATGAAATAATTAGCTGCACGATTTTAAAGTTTCAACAAAAAATAGTTTGTGAGAGCGGACCTAGGGGCTTTTTTAAAGCAAATGGGTTTAGTAATTCAGACAGGTTTAGAGTCTATACTCCTGAGAAAAAATTAAATTTTTATTGCATGTTAAGGGTTTCAGGATATTGTTACCTTTAGTAAAAACTTGGTGAATACAGTCCATTGCTTTTGCCCCGGACTGTCATCAAAATTTTTCCAGCTTAAAAACTTCGCAGGCCGATATAATGCGTGGGATTTACCCAAAAAAGTTAAAAAAATGCCCCGGGTTTTCGGGTTGTGGCGGGATTCAAGGGCGGTTCTGGCGTTGGCCCCGTGGAAAAACAAAGGCCCCCCGGGCGGCGCACTCCGGAACGTCTACATACTTTGTCCGCCAGGGGTAAACCCCTTCCTTCCCGGGCTTTCCCTCGGCCTCCTCAACGATTGTTTAATTTCCTTTATTAATGTAAGGTTTTGGGTGGCTTCCCCAAGAATATGCAAACCCCCTTTCCCCTCCCAATTAAAAAATTATTTAACAGGAAACGGTCGGACAAAATTCCAATATTACAGACCAAAGTTTGGGGATAATGGGAAAATCCTTGGTATCCTTCACCCCCTTGCCCCTTGGGAAAGTGAGGGCCGCTATTAAAAAGGTGGGCCAAGCAGAGAGTCAAAAAGATCAACACCTTCTTGTTAACCGAAAGGGGTTTGACCCCCTACCGGACTTGGTTTCCGGCATTTCCGCCCGGACAATGGCTTTTCCGTCCACTTCCGGGACCCTTAATAACAGGATAAATCCCGGGCCCTTAAAGGAAAGGTTTTTCAAAATTCAGCAGAGTGGGGGTGGAAAACGGCAGGGTGAAAGGGCCGCCAACCGGAGGTGGGTGGGGGGGTGGCCGAAAACCGGGTAAATTTAAGATGCTTCCTGGCTGCAACAGGGTTTGAAAGGGGCAGGGCGGGGGAGAGGCATAGACATTGCCTTAGAGTAGGAGCCATTGTCCACAATCCTCCGCTTGTTTAAGTAGCGCCCACATGCCTCCCCAGTGCTTGCCCAAGGGAACTACGCAAAACCTACTATACAAAAAATCTCTTACTTTTTGGCAAAAAACTTGGAATTAAGTATTTAAGGGAAAAAGAAAAAACGGGTTTAGTGTGTTGCAAGTTTTTTTAGAAAATCGGTTTTTTTAAATTTCGCTGAACGGAACTGCCGATGAGCCTGAAAACCCCGGCTTTCGGATAACCTAAAATTTGTTTAAGTCCAAAAAACATAGTTTTCAAACATTTTTTGTACCCATTTTTTTTTTAAAGTATTTAAGTAATCATGTGTGAATTACGTGGTAGGCCGGAGCGGGGGGGAACATAAAATTTTTTCCCCTTTTGTTTCTTTTTGGGTTGAAAACTTTAAACCCCTAATTTAGCCCCAAAAATTGAAGGTCGAGTGTGCTATGTTGGTGACTTCCATTCATGTGTTGTAAGGTAACTGTCCTTAAATCCTGCTAGAATTTGTTTCCTGGGTACTTTCAGGTCCTGTAGATATTTTTGCAATTGATTTAACCCTTTAAAACAACAGATTGTATCCATGAAGTTTTCTAGTTTCTGATATAAAATTTTAATTCTAGATTCAGGTTTTCTCCTATGAGGCATCATCATTGTTTTAAAAATGATGTCTTGCAACTCTCTCCTAGCTCACAGCACATTTCTGACTCAAGGCACGGGCCTCAGTATGGCAATACAGTAGTCACTTGCTTTACAAAAATATTGGAGTATGCTTTAAAAGATTTTGTACCAAAATTTGTTTTAACGCATGAAAATTTGAAATTATGAATAAATTCAGTGTTTAAGTTTCATCAGTGTTTATTTTTACATTCTTATTGTTATTACTAACTTTACACCAGGAATATAGCATTTTGTTTTATTTACTACTGTGTATATGTACTTTTATGTATGCTAATGCATACATCTACTCCGCCTTAATCTATTACATTGCATTTACAGTCTCTGGGTGTGAGCATCAATCGGGTCACCAGTGATCAAACAGTTGAGGAACTGGTCAGAGGCTACGGGGAGCTGTATCCCGTGCAACAGAACTGAGGGTATGTACGTCTAAAGGTACAAAAGGCACCATCTTTAACATTAGCCATAAATCACCCAAGTCAACAATATTCTCCATTTTCTGGCAGTTGTATCTACTTTTAAATGAGCTAGAACGTTTATTTTTGGCTATGTTAGGGTTCTGAGTGTGGTAATTTAAGTTTTGATGAGCTTTAGTATTAAATTAAAAGAAAAGGACAGTGGGGAAACTCTCTAACTAAATTTAATTCAGCCACTCCCTTGCCGTTGTAGGGAATTTTCCGCTATAGAAATGTTTGCCAGAACCTAGTACAGCACCAATTTTTGGGTATTGTCCGAGTTTCGATGTGATCTGAAGCCACACACAGATGCTACAACACGGGAAAAACACATAACATTTCTGCAAAAAATAAAGCAGCATAAATACATATCATCTTCCTGTTAACGTCAGATTTTCCCACAATGTCTTAAGAGTAGACGGTCGTTACGTTTCCCAATTTAATACGTATGTGTATAATGAATAGTAGAAACTTCCCTCTAAATTTGGGGGATGGGTGATCAAGATCATGGGAGTGTGGCGATAGCAGATTGTGAAGGAGAAGAAATGGGTCGACCAGTACGTGCGGAGATACCTTTATGCAGTTACGTACACATTCATCACTTTGGGAGGTTTTGTGTATGTATATTATGCATGTTGTGTGGTGTGTGTGTGTGTGTGTGTGTGTGTGTGTGTGTGTGTGTGCTGACCATTTATGAAAAGTAGGGGTGGGCGGGTGTGGGTGGTGAGGGTGTGGGTGGGGGTGTGGGTGGGGGTGGGGGGGAGGAGAGGGGGGGAAGGAAAGGAGGGTATTTTCCATCACCATTTTGTTTTGGGGAGGGTGAGGAGTGGGTGGTGGCTTTTATCTGTGTTTACTGGTTTATTGGGGGGGGTTGGGGAAATGGGTGGTGGCTTTTGTATCTGTGTTTACTGGTTTATTGGGGGGTGAGGAATGGGTGGTGCTTTTGTATCTGTGTTTACTGGTTTAGGGGGGGTGAGGGTGGAGGGAGGGGGGGGATGAAAGAAGGGGAAAGGGGAGAAGCATGAAAATAAATGGGGTGTGGAGAGAGAGAGAGAGAGAGAGAAGAGAGAGAGAGAGAGGGGAGAGAGAGGGGAGAGAGAGAAGAGAGGAGAGAGAGAGAGAGGGGGAAAATTTCCCCCCCAAGTGACGTAGTCAAGAGCTACGCGTAGCCGACCTTCTATCTAGACCAAGTTAGGGCCCTAAACGTCTCACGGCCTAAATGGTTCACGCCGAAAAAAAACGGCCAAATCGACCCGAACTCATTATAATTATCATTATCATCATTATCTGCCTATTCTGCTGAAGTTTGCATTATTTCTGGTACAAAATGACTCCTATTTTGTGTGTGGCAAATGTTCAGCAGGTAAATAAACATCATACATAGTTTTAAAGGCATCACCATATTGTCTGTTACTCAAAATATTTTTTAAAATAGTGCTGGTGTAAAAATGTACGGATGCACCAAAGTAATAGCCATTTCATTTCACATTAACTGAAACAGAGTGCATTCCTCCCACGCATGTAGCTGAAAAGGGACTTTTTCTCTACCAACCCGGAAGTTTGTGCTGATCGAAAAGACTATCCTACCTCATTTTGTGGGGACTTTCAGCATACGTCTAGTGCTTCGCACCCTTATAATCAAACATGTGGTGGGAGGAAGGCTAAAATAGTGCTATCCAACAAAATGAAAGTTTTGGCTAAAGTGGCGCTTCCGTATGTTTTGACGCACCCGCATACCCTCAAATACAGTAGATAACTGTATTGATAACTGCAGCTCTAGGTTCAGAGATGCCAAAACATGATAGCTGATTGAGAGACAGGGAGCTGGCATCTCATGTGCTGTGGAGCAATGAGGGGCGGCAGAGCGCCTAAATACATATCAGAAGCCTCAAGATGGGAAACTTTCTGATGCTGTAATTATGGAATTAATATGAGAAACTTTTCTGTGCACCATTGTGTCCAATGCTTCAAAATCTATCCAACAAAAATAACTATAATCTCTTTTGTAATAGTAGTGGCCGCCAAATGTTGTGGCGGTCGGACTTCCTGATGCCGTCAGTGACACGCTCACTCAAAATCCCACTGTGGAAATTATCCACTAAAAACTGCTCTAATTTTGAGTAAGGTTAATTTGAATGGTGGAATTTGGCGCCTACCGTCAAGAGTTCGGGATACGAACACAAATTCCACCTGGTTAATTTGAATGGTGGAATTTGGCGCCTACCGTCAGGAGTTCGGGATACGAACACAAATTCCACCTATGTATATATTATAATAGATTTGGGTATATTAAGATGTAATTAGATATAAATTTGGTGGTATTCATCTATAATACCACCATTAATCAAAGGATTAACATAGTATAAGAATTGTGAGAGACCCACGTATGGGAGTAAAATATTATTGGAACAAATACGTGGCGGTCACGAGCCAAGCTGAAAGGTTTTTTCAGTGGAGGTAATTTAGTAACGCGTGAGCCACTACGACATGAAGTCGGAGTGAGCGGTTTGATTATACACTAAGGTGTAGTCAACTCATAATAATATGAGTAAATTTTAACCGATCAATCGGTTAAGAAAGGACGAAGTGTAAAACACACTTTGATAATATCGGCTCAGCTGTGAAAAGATTCCTCGGCCGACCAACCATCGCGGCCATTTTACGTGGAGGATTCAACCAGTCACCACGCAAGCCACGAGTTCCACTCCCAGCCTGTTGCAACTCTGACCACATCGACATACAATACTTTCCCAAGGATAGAGATCAAGCCAACGCATATTACAACCCACCTGCCACTGCTGAGTATACCTTAGTTAGAGCTAAATAGGGTATCATAGCAGTTTAGGTAGAATTGGGTTAATTGCATGGTGAGTTCACGTTAATCAACATTATAATTTTAACAGTTGTTGTCGACCATCAATTGGTGGTCGATAATTCCAACACCCACAAAATATTCGTAAAACATTAAAAATCAAGAAACTGTGTAACTTACCGGTATCCTAGTACTTAATTGCACTCCCTTTCTTCCTTATAACAACTTGCAGTCGGTTAGGTAAAGAGTCTGCAAGTTTTTGAAGAAGCTCCTTTGGTAATTCCTCCCACAATTTTAACAGTGCAGCTTTTAACTTCGCCACTGAACTAGTGTCCACTTCTTGAAGCTTCTTTTTCATTATGGACCAAAGATTTTCTATTGGGTTCAAGTCAGGACTATTAGGAGGCCAGTCAAAGCAATCGATAGCACACATATCCAACCATTCCTTAACAACGTTTGCCCTGTGACATGGGGCACCGTCCTGCATACAAGTTTCTGCCCTACACTTGTCGTAGCAGGATTAAAGATTGTCATGCAAGATGTCTAAATATCGCTCACTGTTCACAGTAACACCTTTTTCAAGAAATACGAGGTTATCCACTCCATAATGTGAAAAACAAGCCCACACCATGAGAGAATCTGGATGTCTTACTCTCTCCACGGTGTACCGAGGGTTGTGTCGGTCAGAGTTCTTGGGCCCCCTTACTTTTGCAAAGTTAGTTCCTGTCACTGTAAAGACACTTTCATCCGACCATAATATGCCTCAGAACTTTCTCAAGAGGCCAGTCTTTGTGTTCTTTAGCAAAAGTGAGTCGCTTTATCTAGTGACGAGGAGTCAGGAGTGGCTTTACAGCGGCAGATCTTGAAAAGATTACGGGAAGTTTCGACGGAATGCACTTTCGACGGTAGAAAATGGAGGTTTCGACGGTACCGTCAAACTCCGTCGAAACTTCCTATATGTATATAGTATATACGCATGTCTATCATAGAGTAATATTTAAGAAATGGACCCGTTTACTCTACTTGAGGTAAGGATTGATTTGACATCTTCAAGCCTCATATAGTTGGGCAGTGATGTTGATTTTTCTATGTGAACAGTATTTTTGATGATACAGCCAATTTAAGTACAGGAAAATGTATACGCTCTAAAACGACTGGCGCCATGTTGTGACGTCACTAGCTTAGACAACAGAGCAAAACAGCTGTGAAGCGGCCGCTACTATTATGTACTACCTACTAATACACCAACTTGCATTACCCCTACTACCGCAAGATGACCAGTAATCCTCCTTCAAGTGATGTAGTAGGTATTCACTGTGTTTGTGAATATGTAAGTTGTAGTTTATAAGGAAAAAGTGGATAGACAGAGATAAGTGGCCCGTGACACCTGACAAGTGATGACTTCTGGGATCGGCATTCCTTATAGGGAGCTTAAATGAACCTGCAATGACATGTAAAGCTAGACAGATAGACGAACTCATAGAGGAACAGGTAGAAATGTATGGCTTTCTTTCCCCACATAAGCAAAACATACACCCTTCGTCACTCTACTCACCACTACAACCTTTACTAACCATACATTTCTACCTGTTCCTCTGAGTTCGTCTATCTGTCTAGCTGTACATGTCATTGCAGGTTCATTTAAGCTCCCTATAAGGAATGCCGATCCCAGAAGTCATCACTTGTCTGGTGTCACGGGCCACTTATCTCTGTCTATCCACTTTTCCTTATAAACTACAACTTACATATTCACAAACAACAGTGAATACCTACTACATCACTTGAAGGAGGATTACTGGTCATCTTGCAGTAGTAGGGGTAATGCAGTTAGTAAGGTTAGTTAGGTTAGTAAAATAAAACTATAATTTTACAAGGTTAGGTTAGTAATTATTTTTTTATGGGGTCTCGCTATGAGGTTATTAGTGAGATAAGGTTAGGTTAGGTTATAGTGAGGTTAGATTAGTAATATTAAACATATTATATTTTTGAGGGGTCCAGGGGGGTCGTTAAGGCGGGAGGGGGTGAAGGGGCATCTCCCCCCCACTTTATATTACAGTTTAGAGGTATCTGAAGGATCTGTGAAGGTCTGGAGGAAAAAACACTAATAAGGGCGGAAAGGCTCTAGAATTTTACCTAACTCACTGAGTGTTGTATACTTAACATGAAAAACCCAGCCTGTCTCATCCCTACCTCAAAAGCCTTGCATACTGCATACTACTCCCGCAACTTATCACAGCTCAGCTAAAGCCCCACAGCTACATATCATTTGCAAGTTACTTATCCATGCACAAGTACATACATACATCAAAATGGTCTTCACAGCAATAGTATGAATTTTCCTTCATCGAGAAATCACGCCTTGCAGACATCCACCACTGTTTCCTCTTTTTCTTGTCTTTAGGCATAGTTATGAACACATTCTCTGGAGTTTTAATTGTGGTGTTTTTGCACATTAGCACAAAACAAGCATAATATGTTCTTTTTGTCTGGTACATGTTGAATGCATAGATAGGTATTGCGGTTTGCTGAGCCAAAACAAGCCGATCAGCTGATCAGGCGAGATCTGAGTCTGCAGTTACTACGTCACAACCAATCACAGCGCGTTCCGCCGTGTTGTGATATTTTGGCCCCAAAAAGGCCATATATTTCATTTATGGTGCATTTCTCAGCAAAAAGAATATGAGTACAGTGATATGTAGCCTATATTGCACCCAAAGCTTTATAATACTCCGTGTTTTAGGTGTGAGTAAACGGGTCCATTTTGTCATTAAGAGGATTAATATAAAATACAAAGTTACTAGATCATTGCCAACCAAAAATAAAGCGAAAAGCATATACAGCCAAGATCCCCCCATATCTTTCGTTGTTTCCCACCCTAACGCGGTAACACCTACCAAATTTAGCTTGCCTATCCTTAATATTGTATTTAATAAAATAAATTGGCGATAAAGACTAATAAACAATGAACAACCGTGCTGTTTGTCCTCATCGCTTCATCCTTAGGCTAAAGCAGTTCCCTCTGATGTTCACAGTAAATTAACTACTGAAAACGACACCTAAGTTTGTGGGGATACCTGGAAATCCTGACACACTATTTATTTATTTATTTATTTATTTACTCTATTCATTATCTATTGTCCTCATCATCTGTTATATGTTAAATTGCGCATTACGAAAAAGCTAAAATATTATGAAGAGAATGAATGAGAGGGTTCGACGGCGCTGACTTGGAAGGTTCGACGATGCACTATGTTGGAGGTTTCGACGGTGTCGTCGAAAACGCATTCAGTCGAACCTTCCTGTCACCCTTGAAAATAGTCAGAGATCACGTAGCACATAACGCTGCACAGTGCACAGTTCTCACTGACACATTACCCAGTAAGGCAGGATTGTTTTCTTAACCCCTTGAGGCCCAGAACGTAATTTTCATTGTAATTTGGGTACCATTAGACCGGTCCATAAAAACACCGGATCGGACCGGATCTGAGCAGTAAACACCGGCGAATAGGGCCAAAGGGGTTTTAATAGTTTCTAAAAAGAGGATATATACATGACATTAGGCGCAGTTGTATCATAGTTTATCAAATATCGATATTAAGAGAGAACTTGTAACACGGGCATTTTATATTGAACAGCGATCTGTGTCATTTTGTGTCTTCAGTTATAATGGACGAGAGTTTCGCGGTCGTTTTCAGAGACACCAACTATTTTTTCTTGGCCTACAATAGGTGCTTGTTCTAATGGAGATTGTTTTATTTTGCGAGAAAAAAATAAAATAAAACAATGTATATTTTGTGGTTAAGGTTAGGCTAGGTTTCATTAAAACCTGTAAGGTTAGGTTAGGTTTCATTAAAACCTTTAAGGTTAGGTTAGGTTTCATTAAAACAAAGTTAGGTTAGGTTTCATTTTTTTTTTTTTTTTTGGTTTGCGCAAAATAAAACGGAAATACTTTGGAACGCATTCTTCCGGCTTTGACTGAAATGAACTACCGCACTGTATTGTATGCTTATTGTACTTCACATCTGTAAAGGTTCCAGCGTGCGCTCAGCCTTGATTAACCCACACGGCCGCTATGAAATATGAGGTGCCTCAAAAAATTGTAAGTCCAGTTAGGTTAGGTTAGGTTAGGTATAGTTTGTGGTTAAGGTTAGGTTAGGTATAGTTTGTGGTTAAGGTTAGGTTAGGTTAGGTATACTTTGTGGTTAAGGTTAGGTTAGGTATACTTTGTGGTTAAGGTTAGGTTAGGTATACTTTGTGGTTAAGGTTAGGTTAGGTTAGCTTAGGTATACTTTGTGGTTAAGGTTAGGTATACTTTGTGGTTAAGGTTAGGTTAGGTATACTTTGTGGTTAAGGTTAGGTTAGGTTCGGTTAGGTATACTTTGTGGTTAAGGTTAGGTATACTTTGTGGTTAAGGTTAGGTTAGGTATACTTTGTGGTTAAGGTTAGGTTAGGTATACTTTGTGGTTAAGGTTAGGTTAGGTTAGATTTTTACATATAGTGACTGATTATTTTTTTGGGGAGCCATAAATCACTTATATTTGCTTCCCCCACTCAAAAACCCCGTATTCCCGCCAGTTCCCCAGGCGTGTTGGCTATAGGGGGAAGAAAAAAAAGATAGGGGTGAAGGACTTCTTCCAAAGTTTTACCGTAAAGTTGTGCTTGATTTCCGTCCGTAACCACAACTCAACTCTTATAGAACACTTGGTACTTCACTCGCATCATTACACTACTAGGGACACAACTCACTATAGAACACTCAGGACGACTTCACTCGCTTCAATAAACTACTATATGGGTGCACGCGCGTATCACAGGGACACGGGCACAATATGGCGGGTGGGTTGCGTGCATTCACTCCTCACTGCCTCCGATTCTAACCTTATTTCACCATAAACTAGCATCCCCTCCGAGGTTTTAATGTACACGCAGTGACGACCGACACTGTCACTTAATCACACCCGAATATCCTCCGGTAAAGTAAGGAATTTAAGGCGAAAACAGGATGAACACAAGAGATACGTACTCCACGACACACAGAAACACGCGGGAGGTTACGTGACTCGGTGACTGCTTGCTTCTGCCAGGGCAACAAGGCTGATTTGCTCAAATGAACGTCTTCCTCAAACACAAACCAGAAATTTAACGTTATAATATCCTTTTAGAAATACTATCAATTTGAATCACAGTTTCCCTTTTTATATTAAACCCTAAAGAGGAGAGAAATATCTTACTGGTCATAGTTTTAATATTTTAATAAATACTCGTATGATTAAGTACACCTTGCTTTCTTTACCTAAAGGCTGATTCACACTGGCGTTTTTTCGTTATTTTTATCTGACGAGAAGGGGTCTGGGTCTGGGGCTGGTGTCATGATCGCAATAAGTTTTCAAAAAAAATCACACACCGATCGCTCGGTCTTTATCTACCGACTTGACGAGAATTTCGCGCGCAAATTTCAATAAACGCAGAAGCCAGCACCACCCTCTCCAAATTACCCCAATTATTGGTATAATTTCGGTATTGGGGCACTAAAAACTACAATTTAACTTACATCATCGTGCAGATCTTTTCATCCTTAATTTGAATCCAAATTTTCCATGCAAATGGCGATACATATAATACCGAAAATTTTCGCCTTCTGGCTATCCATGGACGAGTCCAGACGCGTATGGCTCCTCATCATCCAACGCTAGGGCTAGTGCAGCAGCAATGAGAGTACATCGGATACGGGTGCGACGATTCATGGTTGAAGAATGTACACTACTTGTTGATGGCGGGGACTAGGGTACCTCTATAAAGAGGGTAACGCCATTCATAGGCCCTATGTTAAACGCTACTGGGCGCCATATTGGTGCCAAGGCCTCCTCGTTCACCCAAGACCGAGAAGTTCTCAAGGCATTACCCCGCAGTATTATGTTATAATGTATTAAAAACGTCGGCAGGGTGAGGGGACCGGGGGGAAAAACGGGCCCCTTAATCACCCAAACCCCAAAAAACAAAATTCCTTTTTGTAAAATTTAAAGGAATTTTTAAAAAAAGGGAAAAAACAGGATAAACAAAACCAAAAAAAGAATTTTTTTCCCCCCGGGTTCCCCTCCCCCCGGGGGGGGGGGGCCCAGCCCCGCAATTAATTTTTTTTCTCCACCCAACAAGGAAAATTTTTGGCCCAAATTTTAACCGTTTTCCCCCTCCCCAAAACCCCGAAAATTTAAATATAAACCAGAAAAAAATTGAACCATTCCCCAATTTAAACCCCAAAGGAAAAATTTAGGGGGTTATTTTTTTTTAAATTTTTTAAATTAAACCAAAATTTTAAAAAACCCCTTCCTTTTTAAAACTACAACGTCTTTTTTCGTTTTTTATCCAAATTCGGGGTCCTTTTCCTTTGCCAAATTTGGCCAACAAAAAAACAAAAATTTTTGGGCCCCTTTGGGGGTTTTTATTCCATTGGACGAGTTTCCGGGGCCCAAACCAAAAAAGGCCTCCCCATCCCCCCAAAACCCCTTAGGGTTTTTTCGGAGGGCCCAAAATTTTTAATTACATAAATGGGGTGCGGAGTTTTCCATCCTTAAAAATTTGCCCCAAAAATTTTTAAAATGGGGGTACAAAAATTCCCCAAAAAGGGGGTTCCCGGCCACCCATGGGGCCCAGAACCGTAGGGGCCCCATCCCATAGGGTTTGCCAAAGGATCCTCGTTCCCCCGGGGCCCCGAAAGGTTAAGGGGAATTTCCCCCCGGTTTTTGGGGTTATCCCTTAAAAAAGGGGAAAATTTACCCCTTTTTAAAACCTTGGGGAAATTTTGGTCCAAAGGTTTTCACAAAAAACCCATAAGTTTAAAAACCCCACATTAAAATTTTAAACTTAAAAAAAGGATCCTGAGGAAAATGTTGCTAAATTTTAAAATTTTAAAAATTTGGTAAAACCTTTGGTCCCATTATAAAGATTGGAAAAAAGGGGGTTTAACAAAAAAAAAATCCAAAAAAACTTTTTTTTTGTAAAAAACCCAAACAGAATTTAATTAGCTTTCCATTGCCTTTTTCCCGTTTTCTGATACATAAAAAATAATACCACCCCAAACTTTTAAGGGTTAACAAAAATAAATTGCTTCCCTCCCGTTTTCCCCCTCTCTCTCCGACCGCCTCTTTTATCTTTTTCCATCCGTTTTTTCCCCTTTCTCCTCTCTCTTTTCTTTCTCTTCTTTTTCCACCCAAATCTCTCTCTCTCTTCTCTTCTCCCCCTCCCCCCCCGTGAAAGGGGAAGGAGATAAAAAGTGAAAGAAAAGATGAATTGGGGAGATATGAGGGGAGTCCCCAAAAAAAAAACCTTTAAAATTTATTTCCTCTCTCTCTCTCTCCCCCCCTTTTCTTTTTTTTAACCGTTTTTTTTATCCTAACTTCTCCCCCTTCTCTCTCTCTTCTTCTCTTCTCTCTCTCTCTCTCTCTCTCTCTCGCTCTACTCTTCTCGCTCTCCCCTCTCTTCTCCTCTCTCCCCCATTTTCTCCTTTCTCTCCCCTCTCCTCTTTCTAAAAATATATAAATATATATATATTTTTATTTATATAAAAAATTAATATTATATATATAAAAAAAGAGATAAGAGAGGGGAAAAAGGAGAGGGGGGGAAAGGGAGAGGGGAGAGAGAGAGAGGGGAAGAGAGAGAAAAAATTTAAAAAAAGGTTTTTTGGGTTTTAAACCTCTCATATCCTTTTTCTTTTTCTCTCTCTTTCTCTTCCCTTTTCGGAGAGGAAAAGAGAGGGAGGAGAAAAGAAAAGGAGAGAGAGAGGAGGAGAGAGAAGAGAGAGAAGAGAAGTGAAAGAGATATGAGAGAGAGATTATATGAAGTCCCCCCAAAAACCCTTTTTTTCAAATTATCTCTCTAAATATAAAATATATAATTATAATATTTTAATTTTAAAATATAAAAATTTATATTTTAAATATATATATATATATTTATATTTTATATATTATAATATATAATATTATATATTTTTAAAATAAAAATTTTAATATTATATTATTTTTAGAGAGATAATTTAAAAAAGGTTTTTGTTTCCTCAATCTCTCTCTCATTTTCCCCCTTTTCACTTGTCTCTTTTTCCCCCCTCTCCCCCTCTCTCTCTCCTCTTTTCTTTCTCCCCTCCCCTCTCTCCTCTCTCTCTCTCCCCTACATATATATTTTTATATATATATTTAAAATATATATATATATATAATATTTTAATTTTTAAAATTTTATAATATAATATATATTTTTTTTTTTTTTTTTTTTTTCTATATATTTTGAAGAGAGAGAGAGAAGAGAGAGGGGGAGAGAGAGAGAGGAGGAGAGAGAAAAGAGGGGGGAGATAGAGAGGGGAAAAGGGGGGGAGAGAAAGAGAAAAAAAATAAAATTTTTTTTGGTTATCTTCTTTCTCTAAACTCATCCTCTTTCACTTATCTCTCCTCTTTTCTCCCCTTTCACGGAAAAAGAGAGAGAAAAAAGGGAGAGAGAGAGAGAGAAAGAGAGAGAGAGAGAGAGAAAAGAGAGAGAGAGAAAAGAGAGAAAAGAGGGAAGGTGGGGGAGGGGAGAGAGAGCGGGAGAGAGCAATTTATTTATTTAAACCCAATGTTTGTTTGTTTTTTGTAGTATCAGAAAACAAAATTTGTAAATTTGGAAAAGCTAATTAAATTTCTTTTTTGTTTTGATATCTGCCATCTTAAAGGGCGGGCCCCCCAAAGTTATACTTGACGACGAGTTTTAAGTGAATTTTTAAGTTCATCAATTTCTTCAGGTCTCATAATAAACCTTTTTTTAAGTTTTTTTACTATTTTTTATGTGATAATCTTATAAAAAAAAACATTTCCGAAGAAAAAACGGGCTATCCTTATACATGAAACAGATATACTGGGGGGAAAGCCTTGAAAACTTCCCCGGGTTTTTTGGGTGAACGAGGAGGCCTTGGCACCAATTGGCGCCCCCCAAAAATCGAGTTGTCCCCTACTCTATATAAAAAACAGGTACCTAGCGGGAAGGGGGAAAAACAACAAACTCGGCACAGCTTGACAGACGACCTAAAAAAGCGATACTAAAAGCAGAAAAGGTCAAAAGAAAAAAAAAAGAAGAAGTTTGCCCCCCAAAAAGAATTTCGTGTGTTAAACGTAATCTCCGCAATAACCCCCAAAAGACCGACTTCTCGTCAATTAAAAAAAGCCGAAAAAAAAGCCGGGTGAATAAACCTTAAGTATATTAAAACTGTACCTAATCGTTTTAAATATTCTAAACCAAAAATTTTCATTGTTTTCCCAAAACAAAATCCAAAAAAAACCTATATGAATTTTGGGGATATCGTTTCCACAAAAAAAGAAAAAATGTAAACATACGGACATACAGGAAAAAGGGAAAATTTGGTAGCAGGCCCTTAGCACTAAAATCGTGAAGGCCCCCCCGGGGGAAAAAATTTTGGGACCCCAAAAAAGCGCCCATCGTTAAATCTATCGTGGGCGTATCGTATTTTATGTAGCAAACTTCGTGACCCCTTCGCTGTATGTCTGTCTATCGTGACGTAAAAAAAAAAAAATTAGTGTGCCCCTTCCCTTTTCTACCTTCCCCCCTTTTTTTCCCCCCCCTTCCCCCCCCCCCCTCTTTTTCCCTTTCACCTCCAAACCCCCCCCCCACTCCTCCCCCCCCCTACCCACCCCGTGGTTGGGTGCCCCCCACCCCCCGTTTAAAAACCCCTCACATCGAGAAACTTCAGAGGGGTCACTCGGGCCGCGCCCTTTTGGATTTGAACAAAGGGGGCGCGCCCATGCGGTGGTGCAATCCGCCAAAAATGTCAAAAATGCTTTTAAACATTACTGTTTCACGGTGTTTTTGCTTTTTCAATACCCCCCCCGGGCGCCAAAAAAATATGTAATATTTAAATTTAAAAATGAAATGAAGGGTATTGGGGGGATTACCTTTTTTTTTTTGGGTTTTTTAAAACCTTTTTTCCTTCTGTAATTTTATAACCCCAAAACCCCGTCATTTCCCAAAAAATTGTCTCCAAAACCAATACCCTCTCCCCCCCCCCAAAACATTTTGTTTTTTGAAGTCAAAATGGGTGGGTGGGGGGATGGGTAAGGGTGATGAATGGGGGGGGTGATGGGAATGGCCGGGGGTAGGGGGATGGGTTGGGGTGAAATGGGTGTGGGGTGAAAGGGTAGTGAGGGAATGGGGGGAGGTGGGTTTGGGGAATGGGTGAGTGAATGAGTTTTGGGGGGGATGGGGAATGGGTGAGGGGTAGGGGGGGGGGTGATGGGAAAGGGTTTAGTGAATGGGGTTTGGGGGGGGATGGGGAATGGTGAGTGAAGGTTGGGGGTGATGGGGAATGGGTGAAAATGAAGGGTGGGGGGGATGGGGGTGGGTGGGGTGGGTGGGGGTTTTGAAAAGGGTGGGGGGTTGATGGGGAAAAAGGTGGGGGTTTAGGGTTTAAAGGGTTTAGTGAATGGGTGGGGGGGTGATGGTGATTTGGGGAGTGAATGGGTGGGGGTGATGGGGAATGGGTGAGGAATGGGGGGGGGTGATGGGGAAAGGGTGGTTTAAAGGGGGGGGGGGTGAAAGTAATGGGTAGTGAATGGGGGGGGGTGATGGGGGGAAAATGGGTGATTGATTGATTTAAAATAATCGTCCAGACCCTTTGTTTTTGCCTAATTATGTTGAAAGGGAAAATCAAAAAAAAAACCCAATCCACCAAAAATTAAATTTATTTTCCCCCCCTTATTTCCCTAAAAAAACGATTTTGTAAAAAAAAGCGCGAAAAAAAAAATTCCCTTCCCCCCAACGGGCCCACGCCCCTTTATTTATGACGTCACAAGAGGAAAAGCTCCAATGTAAACAACCCCTTCTGCCTCTGTGAGACCCTTTCGGCAAATGTTATGATGAGGCCCATTTTACTTTCGGTGTCAGACAGTGAACTGTTTGCCCCTGATAGATCTAGAGGGACGAAAGTCAATTGAGACCGAACTAAATGACGCTGGGTCGCGTATAGGGGGAAAAGGGAACCCCAGATTGTTGGTGGGGACCCAACCCTTATTTTGAGCCAGAGTACGAGGTGGAAAGAAACAGGTGTTAGCGGACCCCCTTTTCGGTTTTAACATACTCACACACAAACACGGCTACACAAAACAAAAAAAACACTACTACCAAAACCCGAAACACTACACCACTCACACAAAAAACACCCTACACCACACACACACAAACCCCACACACAAAAAACTAAGGACTACACACAAAAAACTACACCACACACCAAAAAAAACCCCTACTACACAAAACACACACAAACACCCCTACCCACACACACACAAACACTATACACATACACACACACACAAAAAAACCCACTACAACAAACCCCTACGGACTACACACAAACCCCATTAAAACACCCCACACACAAACACACTTAAAAAACAACACACACACCCCCAACCCACAACAAAAAAAAACACACACAAAACACACACACACACACACAAAACACCCACACACACATACCCAACACTACTACTACCAACCACACAAAACACACAAATACTTACTACTAACCCCCACAAAACACACTACCACCCACAAACAATTTCACAACCACACACCCACTACCCCACACAAAACACACCAAAACACTACTACACACAAACACAAACACTATTAAAACCACAACCCCAAACATATTTAAACACACACAAAACAACAAACATACTACACCCCACACACCAAACAAACAACACTACCCACACACAAAAAACCCCCAAACCAAAAACACAAACACACACACACAAACACCACACACACACCCCAAACACTACTACACACACAAAACACACACCCCACACAAAAACACACCAAACACACCAAACACACACAAACCCCACCACCCACCAAACACTATAAAACCCCCACACAAACACTACTAAACACACAAACAAAACTAAAACACACACACCAAAAACTTAAATACCCACACACACCAAACCACAAACCATACCCACACACAACCACAAACAAATACACCACACACAAACACACACAAACACTACTACCACCCCACACACACCAAACACACCAAAAAAAACCCACACACACACACAAACCAAATACTACACACACACACCACCAAACCACAAAAAAAACCACAAACACAAAAAACCCCTTTCACACACCCACAAAAAAATCCCCCCCAAAAAAACACACCCACACAAACACTACTACAACACACAAAAACACACAAACACACAAAACAAACCATACACACAACCCCACAAACCTACCACCACACACACAGCGCGCGGGAAAAGAAAACCTTCCCCTTTTCACGTCACGAGCCCTGGCGCCCTCATTTGCCCCAAGGGTTTAAAAAAAAACTGATTTTTTCCTTTTTTCCCGTTTTTTTACCTTTATCTGCCCGTTGCCCCGCGGGGGGTTTTTTAAGCTCGGGGTATTTACAGAAATTTTGGGGTTTCGGATTATTCAAAAAAGGCTGACTGGTGCAAAAAGTGACAAAAATTTTTGTTGATACACTCGATAAGGTATAAACCCTTTCCTTCACATCAATCGGAATGATGAAATGGTTTTCCCGAAAAAAAAAAAAAAAAAAAAGAAAATTTCTTTTTTTTGCCCAAAAAGGGTAATGTTCCAGACAAGGGGGAAAAGGGTGACGAAAAGGGTGTGGGGTGATGGGAATGGGGGAGTGGGAAAGGGGGGGGGGATGGGTAAATGGGGTTTAGTGAATGGGTGTGTGGTGATGGGTAATGGGCGAGTGGGGGAACCCTCCCTTTTTTGGGTTCCCTTTTTTCTTTCCTCGTTTAGTTCGTCTTTGACTCTCTTCACCCTCCAATTTCCCCTTTCCCCCTTTTCCCCCCCCTTTTCCCTTTTCTCATATCTCCTTCCTTCCCCTTAACAAACCTTCCTTTTAAAAAACACCCCTTTAACACAAAAAAGGGGGGAGGATTCCCCCTCTATCTGCACGGGCGACTGCAGTGCGTGAAAACCCAAACCCCTAGGATTTGTTCGTCCATGAAATCAAAAAGGTGCCCATGTTATATCGCCCGAGTGACACCTCTTTGGGGAAGCTTTTCCCGCTCACAAACCCCCCACCACCTTCAACAAATCCTTCTTTTACCTCCCCCCCCCTCCCCGTTTTCCCCACCAACAAACCCAAAACTCCCTTTTTCATTTCACCCCCCCCCTTTCCCCCCCCCTTTCCATGACCAACACCCACCCCCGTGTGGGGAAGTTTTCTAGCTTTTTGACCCCTACGTGAACGTTCATGGCCCGTCATGGGGACTTTTCGTGGTTATTTTTACCCCTATCGTGCGACAAAAACCCTTTAAATTTTTTATTCGGACTTAGGCCCCGTTTTCAAGAATGGACGGTTTTTCCATCGGGGGTACACGTAGTGAGGGGGTGCCCGACCCTCGTGAAAACTCCCCTTGATAAATTTTATGAACGGCTGGTTTTCCCCCATCGGCATTGGGTGTCCCCACGTCCCGGGGGCGGGGATATTTCCAAACCCGTACGATAATAGAATGATAATATTTACTACTATAAAGAAATTCATTCCTGTCATTTCTATCATGAATTATTGTTTTCTGAAACATAAAATAAACTAATACTTGTATTAGCAATGCTGTTTTCAATAGAAAGAGGCGGTACAAAAAGATTTCACAAGTTCTGAGGTTGGTCATTTGATTTTACCATGACAACGCCCCGATGGCGTTCCAGCTGAACCTTCTCTCTCTCTCTCTCTCTCTCTCTCTCTCCTCTCTCTCTTCTCCTCTCTCCTCTCTTTTCTCTCCTCTCCCCTCCTCCTTTTCTCTCTCTCTCCTCTCTCTCTTCCTCTCTTCTCTCTCCCCTCTCTCTCTCTCTCTCTCTCTCTCTCCCCTCTCTCTCTCTCTCTCTCTTCTCTCTCTCTCTCTCTCTCTCTCTTCTCTCTCTCTCTCTCCTCTCTCTCTCTCTCCTCTCTCTCTCTCCCCTCCTCTCTCTCTTCTCTCTCCTCTCTCTCTCTCCGTCCCCCTCTCTCTCCTCTCCTCTCTCTCTCTTCTCTCTCTCTCCTCTCTCTCTCCCCTCTCTCTCTCTCTCTCGCTCGCTCGCTCCTCTCTCTCTCTCTCATCTCTCTCCTCCCCTCTCTCTCTCCTCTCTCTTCTCTCTCTCTCTCTCTCTCCTCTCTCTCTCTCTCTCCCCTCTCTCTCTCTCTCGCTCTCTCTCTCTCTCCTTCTCTCTCTCTCTCTCTCTCTCTCTCTCTCTCTCTCGTCTCTCTCTCTCTCTCTCTCTCATGGTTACAATTCATTTGCTTTCTAGTGTTTAGTCAGTAATTTTTTAGCCATATTACTTATTATCATTTCGAAATGGTAACTGCATAGAAGTAACACATACCTTCAATCATAGTTAAAGTCTGTTCACTTATATCCCAGCGGGAATAGGTACCGAGCGGGTATTGGCCGGTATTGTTTAGGGCTGCAAGGATCCGTTGAGAAACCATATAGGGTGATGTCCTATGATGCGTTCACAGGCGTGGTAGTTGATCAGTCTTCTTCAGGAAGACACGTACAGGTAAGGTAGATGACTCTATCGTCATGAGGTGTCGATGGACTCCGCCCGCTTGCCCCATATCACCCGCCGCTGTCAATAGGTGGCGCGGACATCCATCCACTTGTCTTGAGTTCACGGCAACTAAAAATTATGAATTAGCTGCCTTTTCGGCTTAGTAACCGCGTTGATTCTTCCTCAGAAATGTATTACATATTGAATATGTTGATTACACTGGTTAACAAAATCAAACTTTTTTTTTCACATCACAGACATAAATAAGTTTTTTTGAACGTATTTTTGATGCTGATTCCAAATCTGGTTACAGTTTTTTTCTACCGTAGATAACAGTGAAGTCGCCAGTTCTACGTTTCTTTGTTATTTAAAGCCTCTTCCATTTGCGACATTTCAAGAACCAGTTCACGGAACCTAAGAGTTCAGGCGTTCCATTTGCGCACGAAAACCTGGGTCCGAGGCAAAGCGCGTAGTGACTCAGCAAAACCCGTGAATTTTCTCTACTCACATTCATTGGTGGGTAGCTTTGGTAGAGTTTTCAGTTCATAACAAACAATGGTCGCCTTGGGCCCTATTTCTCTTATCGTGAAGGGTTTTCCGCATGCACGAGTCGGAGAGGATGTCAGACGGCATAAAAGAGGCATACATGGCTGGTGGAGCCATGCGTTCCCGCGATCTTAAACGTGATATGATCCCTTCACATAGCAGCTAGCTGAGTTATATCTCTCGTTATCTCTCTCTCTCTCTTGTTATCTCTCTCGTTATCTCTCTCTCGTTATCTCTCTTTCTCGTTATCTCTCTCTCGTTATCTCTCTCGTTATCTCTCGCTATCTCTCTCTCTCGTTATCTCTCTCTCGCTCTCTCTCTCTCTCTCTCTCTCTCTCTCTCTCTCTCTCTCTCTCGTTATCTCTCTCTCGTTATCTCTCGTTATCTCTCTCTCGTTCTCTCTCTCTCTCTCGTTATCTCTCGTTATCTCTCTCTCTCTCTTGTTATCTCTCTCGTTATCTCTCTCTCGTTATCTCTCTCGTTATCTCTCTCTCTCTCTCTCTCTCTCTCTCTCCTCTCCCCTCTCTCTCTCCCCTTTTCTCTCTCTCGTTATCCTTCTCCCCTCGTTTTCTCTCTCTCGTTATCTCTCCTCTCGTTATCTCTCTCTCTCTCTCTCTCCCTCTCTCTCTCTCTCTCTCTCTCTCTCTCTCTCTCTCGTTATCTCTCTCTCTCGGTATCTCTCTCTCTCGCTCTCTCGTTATCTCTCTCTTGTTATCTCTCTCTCTCTCTCTCTCTCGTTATCTATCTCTCGTTATCTCTCTCTCTCTCTCTCTTAAATTGCCTCGCCAGCTGAGTATGTTTGTAAACAAAAAACGGGGTTTTTGCGTTCCATTTGTGACACGCGAACCCAACTCTGAACCCAGAACCCAACCCTGAACTGAAAGAACTGGTTCATGCAGCTTGGGCAACAAATGGAAGAGCCTTTAAACGAGGGTGTGGTGGCGTTAATAGTTACATTTGTACATCCATGATTTCAGGAAAGTTAGAAGGGGCTATCTGGAAAGTCTGTGTCTTTTTGTGTCTTCATCTGTGTCATATTAGGGCTATAAATGAACAAATTACAAAAATAAAACCGAGTGGCGACCTCACTATACCTACTACAGTAAAGTCGCCAGCTAGTATTTTAACCCAACAGTTGAGTCGCCACTCTGGGGAATTCAGGGAAATAAGAGGTAAAGTAAAACAAGTCTTTATATATATATTAGCTGCGGAAGATGCTTGGATATATAAAAATTCCTCTGCCAACGTGAAAATAAGTTCTATTCAAGTTTGAAAGATCTGGCAAGTCTGTGTCCTGTCGCCCGAAAGGCTGCTTGTTTACTGTCTGTCATCGCGCGAAGAAAAACGTGAGAAGCAAAATGCGCAACAGTTATACTTGCAGATACAAAGCATAAAACAACGCTGAAACAGGGTAGATTATACAGCCATGATATAAACTACTGTGTAACATCTTCAGTGGCACATAAAAATCAGTAGTAATGCTATAATTCGTAATATTTGGCGCCTGCCGACTTCACTGCAGGTGGCGACTTCACTGTTATCTACGGTAGCACGTATAGTTTTTGAATTATTTTAATTTTAATTTTATGAAAATCTTCGTAATTCTATGAAAATCTACGGGTGTAATAAATTACATTTCATGCAAATCATTTACTTGTAAGAACTAAAATATACATCATACACTAAATTAATACAACGCAATGAATTGTAAGCAACAAATTTACATCATCAAAGGTCATTGAACATACTTGTAAAGTAAGAATATACACAGTACAAGATCTTAAAAGCGTTGAGAGTACGCTTTTCTTTTAAATATTTGGTCTGGATTTTCACGATACAACATCCAACAATGGTCAGCCATCATGCTTTCGTTCCAAAATCCTTGGTAGCGAACTTCCATAGTCTGAATGTCTTGGTGAAAGCGTTCCCCTTGCTCGTCACTCACTGCACCAAGGTTTTCGGGAAAGAAATCTAAATGGGAATGCAGGAAGTGCATTTTTAAAGACATTCGACATTCGATTTCTTTATAAGCATCGAGGAGTTTCTCAACTCCATCCTTATATGCATGAGACTTGTTATTCCCCAGAAAGTTTGCGCATATCCATTTGAAAGCCACCCCAAACTTTCAATTCCAGCGGACTGAGGGCCCGTTGAAATAATATATCCATTAAAACCTCCCTGATTTGTGGCTTAACAAAAATTCCACCCTTCAATTTTGCTGCACTAACTTTCGGAAATTTCTTAGAAAGGTATTGGAACCCTTGTGAATTGACTTTACCCATTGCTTTAACAAATTTTTTCATTAAACCATGTTTAATGTGGAGAGGTGGTAGGAAGATCTTTTGGGATCAACTAAAAGGGGCAGACTGGACACTGCTTGTTCCTGGGACTATGTGGACCTTTGTGGCCAGTCACGTTTGTTGTAGTGTTCCGTTTTTGGCACGACTGTCCCACAGGCAAGGAAACAACAATATTTTTTTAAATCCTGCTTGCATACCCATTAACATACCTATAAATTTAAAAATCCCCCGCAAAGGTTCCATTGATGAAATGTCGTATTGGATTGCTTTAAGTAGTATATCCATATTGTCATATGTCTCTTTAGATGGACCAGAATGGGCATAGGGATGGATGGCTTTACATTTCCATTATGCAAAAGAACGGCTTTCAGGCTTCTCTGCGATGAATCAATGAAGAGACGCCATCAGATGCCACATACGTCTGAGACAAGTCTGTGAATAATCCATGTATATCATGGCAATAACAGAGAGGACCATCTAGTGTAAAGAATGTTGCTAAATTAAAGTTTCCGCTTTTCGGGAGTAAATGACACGAACATTTTTTTCAAGTAAAATTGTTCTCCTGTAGTCTTGAGGCTAGAAGCTCTGCTTTCTCTTTAGACAGTGACAAGTCTCTAACAAGATCATTCAAATGTCCTTGGTGAATAGCTTTGGTTCGAAATTTCTACCTTCCGATGTGTAATCTGGATCTGCAGACGGTCCGGGAACGCCACCAATTGCACCTTCATCACCATCCATGTCATCTTCGATAGAATCTACACCATCATCTGGGGGAATTGGAATGGGCAAATTTTTCACCATTGCACTGGTCACGTGCTGAATCCCTGGTTGGATAAACAATCTTGTTTTTGTTCTTTGTAGAAAACCCTATTATGTTTACACTACAAAAATAACAGTCTTCATGATGATCTCTTGACTCCCTCCATATCATGGGTATGGCAAACGGCATTGAAGCTTTCTTTTGTTCACCCAATCGCGTAATCCGTTTGAACAAAAAAAACAAATTTTATGTGGCCCCATGGCTTATCTTGGTCACCTAGGTGGCAATCAAGTATAGCTTGTATATTTTCTTAAGGTCGGTTGTAATAGTTTTCGTCGTTGTAGATTAGTTTTTGAAATTACCACATACATAACAAAACTTGTCTGGGTGATTCTTACATTCTCGAGGCTGCTGATTGATTTGAGCAAATGATTCGAAACGAATTAACATCAGCACAGCACTTCACACGACAGTAGCCCCGAGGCAGAATGTGCACGCTGTTCTCAGAGACGGGAGGTATCAATTGCGCATGTTGCCAGACGTACGATAAGGTGCCTGAAATAAATAGAGAAATAAACAGATAAAATAAATAGATAAATTAATACATAGACAAGACTAGACAAGATAAACCCTATCAAATATTTAAACATTATAACTTTTGCCCATATATTACCCGTAAAACTAAGAAATACATAAGATAAACCCAATAAAATGTTGACAAAAGTAGTACTTTGCCTATATAAAATGGTTAAATCTGTGTATTTACATATATGCCTTCATAATAAAAACTATACGTGCTAGAGAAAATCCAATTGCAGTTTTGGATTTAGCGTCAAAAATGCTATCCAAGCCACACAAAATTATCTCTGATGAAAAAACTTTGTTGGCCAGTGTTATCGATGTTCAATGGAAGTATTTGATAATATATGGTGCTCATTGATCATCTCATCGGTAGGGGGTTACTGCCGACGATTTTTTCCTGATGGGGCACACGATGGGGGTGAAATGACGCTGTTCTTGAACCTGTGCAGTCGGGCATTTCCACGCCGGAACCCTATAGGGCACACGATGAGACAGACCTTCTTGCAACTGGCCCTTAGGCCCAGTTGCAAGAAATGGATTCCATCGAGTACACGATAGTGAGTGGGGCGCCCGACTGTCGTGATACTCCATTGATGAGTTTCATGAACGGCTGATTTTGCCCCCATCGGCATGATGTCCCGACGTCGGGAGCGAGGTGTACCAACCCATGCGATAAATAGAATAATAATATTTACTACTATAAAGAAATTCATTCCAGTCATTTCTATCATGAATTATTGTTTTCCATAACATAAAAATATACTAATACTTGTATTAGCAATGCTGTTTTCAATAGAAAGAGGCGGTACGAAAAGATTTCACAAGTTCTGAGGTTGGTCATTTGAGTTACCATGACAACGCCACGCTGGTGTTCACCTCTCTCTCTCTCTCTCTCTCTCTCTCTCTCTCTCTCTCTCTCTCTCTCTCTCTCTCTCTCTCTCTCTCTCTCTCTCTCTCTCTCTCTCTCTCATGGTTACAATTTATTTGCGTTTCTAGATGATTCTAGTCAGTAATATTTAGCCATATTACTTATTATCATTTCGAAATGGTAACTGCATAAAAGTAACACATACATTCAATCATAGTTAAAGTCTGTTCACTTATATCCCACCGGGAATACCGAGCGGGTATAGGCGTTGGTTAGGGCTGCAATGATCCGTTTAGGGATCATATGAGCCCTGGTGATGTCCTATGATGCGTTCACAGGCGTGGTAGTAGATCAGTCTTCTTCAGTTAGACACAGGTAAGGTGGATGACAACGTATTGTTATGAGGTGTGGATGTACTCCGCCCGCCGGCTCACCCACCCCATATCACCAGCCGCTATCAATAAGTGGTGCGGACATCCACCCGCTTGTCTTGAGTTCCCGGCAACTGAAAATGATGAATTAGCTGCCTTTTCTGCTTAGTAACCGCGTTGATTCTTCCTCAGAAATGTGTCACATATTGAATATGTTGATTATTATTGATGTTCAATGAAAGTATTTGATTATATATGGTGCTCATCGATCATCTCATCGGTAGGGGGTTACCGCCCGACGATTTTTTCCCGATGGGGCACACGATGGGGAAGAAATGACGCTGTTCTTGAACCTGTGCAGTCGGGCATTTCCACGCCGGGACCCTATAGGGCACACGACGAGACCTTCTTGCAACTGGCCCTTATTAGTCAATTACACCTATCATGACTCCATCGTGACCATCTTACGAAGCGTCATGACCAGTGGCGTACCGAGGGGGAGGGGGGGGGAGGCATGCGGTCATGCCCCCCCCCTTTTCCCAAAAAAAAAAAAATATATATATATATATATATATAGATCGATAGATATATCAAGTACACAGCCCGCCAAAGCATTGTTCGCGACATCATAACACAGCGCTTCCATACGGGAATTCAGAAAATGTACTCTATGGCAGCCTACTGACTTCCGAGAGAGATATCTTACATATGGCAGCTTGTTTAAAGCACGGGCAGTCCATCAAGACCGTTGAGGAATGTTCAGATGCCACTTGTCAATTATTTATAGACGAAGCATTTAAAAAAGTATCGCCTTCCTTCCCGCGAGTAATTTGAACAGAGGCGCATTGGTTTGACTATCATTATTTTCATAATGAGTGGCAAGAAAGACCTAACAAAAGAGCAAATTAAAGTTATTGTATCTCTACACAAGGCAGAGAGGCCAGTGGAAGAAATATCAAGGATTGTGGATGTTACGAGGAGATGTGTGCATAAGTGGGTGGAAAGTTTGACGGTGGGTTGCATCGTCGCGACAGCCACGACACCAGAACATTATAAGTGGCCAGGGCGAGGATGTAAAAGTCATATCGCAATATTTTTCTTGCTCTTAATTGAGGATGGGCATCCACTTGACATTTCATAACATTTAGCGTGCTTGCTGATGTTTTACACCCTCGCCCTGGCCACTTATAATGTTCTGGTGTCGCGGCTGTCGCGACGATGCAACCCACCGTCAAACTTTCCACCCACTTTTGCACACATCTCCTCGTAACATCCACAATCCTTGATATTTCTTCCACTGGCCTCTCTGCCTTGTGTAGAGATACAATAACTTTAATTTGCTCTTTTGTTAGGTCTTTCTTGCCACTCATTATGAAAATAATAATAGTCATACCAATGCGCCTCTGTTCAAATTACTCGCGGGAAGGAAGGCGATACTTTTTTAAATGCTTCGTCTATAATTGACAAGTGGCATCTGAACATTCCTCAACGGTCTTGATGGA
Organism: Chionoecetes opilio; assembly: GCA_016584305.1. Classification (NCBI taxonomy): domain Eukaryota; kingdom Metazoa; phylum Arthropoda; class Malacostraca; order Decapoda; family Majidae; genus Chionoecetes; species Chionoecetes opilio. Next base: position 69,750 of record JACEEZ010026486.1, read on the forward strand.
CTGCCCGTGCTATAAACAAGCTGCCGTATGTAAGATATCTCTCTCGGAAGTCAGTAGGCTGCCATGGAGTACATTTTCTGAATTCCCGTATGGAAGCGCTGTGTTATGATGTCGCGAACAATGCTTTGGCGCGCTGTGTATAGGCGTCCAGCCCACTGATCTATATAACATGGATCGCGGAAGCCTGGCTCAGCACTGGTTCCAACTGTCCGCCATCTTGTCGTAACCAAAACAAAGCCTTGTTTCTGCGGCTCGCGTTGCTGTCTATCTGGTGTTATCGTCTCGTCATGCCAAGTTGTGCTTGCTGTCTGGCTGTGTTATCACCTCGTCATGCCAAGCTGTGCTGCTATGTCCTGTACAAACAGACCAGGACCTGGAAGTGGCAAATCTTTCCACCTGTGAGTAACACTACACACACACACAGCACCCCCCACCCCAAAACCACACCCAAACACACACCCACACACACACCCACCCACCACACACACACCCACCCACCCACACACCCCACACACACGTACCCACCACCCACCACACACACGCACCCACCACACACACACGCACGCACCCACCACACACCCACACCCACACACACCCAGACACCCACACCCACACCACACACACACCCACACCCACTCCCCACCCAGCCCATCCACTCTTAATCCATCTACCCACTCCAGTCATCCACCTACTAGTTAAAAAAAAAATATAGGTGGATATGGTATACTTCTTTTTATATAGGTAGATATAGATATAAGTATATTTTTTTATACTTGTTAACAATTAGTGGGGAACGGAAGCAGACCTGAGTGCGGTTATGATACAAATGATATATGATCATTTGTATCATAACCGCACTCAGGTCTGTTTCCGGACGGAAGCAGACCTGAGTGCGGTTATGATACAAATGATATATGATCATTTGTATCATAACCGCACTCAGGTCTGTTTCCGTTCCGCGCGCTTCCTAATAAGCAGTGCTTGTTCTAATGGAGATAGCTTTATTTTGCGAAGAAAAAAAGAAGGAAAAAAAAGTATACCTTGTGGTTAAAGTTAGGTTAGGTTTCATTACAACCTATAAGGTTAGGTTAGGTTTCATTAAAACCTTTAAGGTTAGGTTAGGTTTCATTAAAACCTTTAAGGTTAGGTTAGGTTTCATTAAAACCTATAAGGTTAGGTTAGGTTTCATTAAAACCTATAAGGTTAGGTTAGGTTTCATTAAAACCTTTAAGGTTAGGTTAGGTTTCATTAAAACCTATAAGGCTAGGTTAGGTTTCATTAAAACCTATAAGGTTAGGTTAGGTTTCATTAAAACCTATAAGGTTAGGTTAGGTTTCATTAAAACCTATAAGGTTAGGTTAGGTTTCATTAAAACCTATAAGGTTAGGTTAGGTTTCATTAAAACCTATAAGGTTAGGTTAGGTTTCATTAAAACCTATAAGGTTAGGTTAGGTTTCATTAAAACCTATAAGGTTAGGTTAGGTTTCATTAAAACCTATAAGGTTAGGTTAGGTTTCATTAATATTATTATTTTTTTGGGGGGGGGTTGCGCAAAATAAAACTATCTCCATTGCAACAAGCACCTATTGTAGGCCAAGAAAAAATAGTTGATGTCTCTTAAAACGACCGCGAAACTCGTCCATTATTACCAAAAGTTGTTTCGTAGTCTAAATGAAACCATAGTCGTTTCGTACACTCAGCTCAGAGTTGAACTTGACTACTAGAGTTACGAAACGACACCAGGTATGTACGAAAATACTCAAAATCAGTGTACGAAACTAACTATTTTCAATTCAATATACCTAATTAAGAAAGGTTTTTTGATTAGGCCAAAGGTTTTTGATTAATTTAAACTTCCTGTAATCCGCGAGAGTAGCTTCTATGGACCACTGTGGCTCGCGCCGTACCCGTGGCGGCGGCGGTACGGGGCTAGCGCCGTTATAGTGGACGAGAACTGCGCGTTCGCTCATTAGGTCAGACACACACACACTCGGTGGTTTTGCTCATTAGGTCTGTACACTGCACTCTTAGCCTCTCGCTTTACCACATACACCACACCTGTCACTACACACTTGTACGGCCTCGCAACACACCTGTCACTACACACCTGTACGGCCTCGCAAGACACCTGTCACTACACACCTGTACGGCCTCGCAACACACCTGTCACTACACACCTGTACGGCCTCGCAACACACCTGTCACTATACACCCGTACGGCCTCGCAAGGCACCTGTCACTACACACCTGTACGGCCTCGCAACACACCTGTCACTACACACCTGTACGGCCTCGCAAGACACCTGTCACTACACACCTGTACGGCCTCGCAACACACCTATTGTCTGTGTATCACCGTAAATAAATGACTTGGAAGGTTCGACGATGCACTAGGTTGGAAGTTTAGTAGTAGTAGTAGTAGGTGTTAATAGTAGTTGTAGGTGGTAATAGTAGTAGTAGGTGGTAATAGTAGTAGTAGTAGTAGGTGTTAATAGTAGTAGTAGGTGGTAATATAGGCTATCACATGCCAGCAGCCAACACCCAGCCACTGCCTGGCCGGCCCATGTATTTGTTTTGGTTATTTCAAGATGGCGGCTGGTGACTTCAGTATCTCGGCCACAGCTAGCCCAGATCCGCGATCCATGTTATTTAGATCAGTGGTCCAGCCTCTGGCCCCTTTGCTTTTGGCTCAGTTTTTGCGGCTGGAACGTGGCAGCGAGCTCAAAGTGCTTTTAAAATACCTAGTCTACAGAAGTTACAGAAGTCTACACCAAGCAACAGAAGTTATTGTGAAACCGAAGTTTATTTAGCACTAATTAAATAATTACCCTAATTACTCATTAAGGGCTTGCTCTACGCAAAATGTTTGTTGCACAGACCCCCATTGATTTTGACAGCACTACTTGCATGTCAAATTTCAGCTCAATCCGACATTATTTAGGAGTAGTTATTCACTTTTTGGCTTAAACTTGGTTCCACCCCCCTTACGCGAATGGGTCTTATGATAATTTATATATAATTTATATATATAATATATATATATATATATATATATATATATATATATATAGAATATATAAGAGAGAGAGAGAGAGAGAGAGAGAGAGAGAGGAGAGAGAGAGGAGAGAGAGAGAGAGAGAGAGGAGAGAGCAGAGAGAGAGAGAGAGAGAGAGAGGAGAGAGAGAGAGAGAGAGAGAGAGAGAGATTTTTTTAATAAAAAAGTATATAAATTACATTTATTGGCAGCGAGCGAAGCGAGCTGCTTCTTACCATAAGACCCGTAGAACCAAGTTTAAGCCAAAAAGTGAATAACTACTCCTAAATATTGTCGGATTGAGCTGAAATTTGACATGCAAGTAGTGCTGTCAAAATCAATCGGGGGGGGGGGTCTGTGCAACAAACTTTTTGCGTAAAACAAGCCCTTAATGAGTAAATAGCGTAATTATTTAAATATTGTCGGATTGAGCTGAAATTTGACATGCAAGTAGTGCTGTCAAAATCAATGGGGGTCTGTGCAACAAACTTTTTGCGTAGAACAAGCCCTCAATGAGTAATTAGCGTAATTATTTAATTAGAGCTAAATAAACTTCGGTTTTCAATAACTTCTGTTGCTTGTTGTAGACTTCTGTAACTTCTGTAGACTAGGTATTTCAAAAGCACTTTGAGCTCGCTGCCACGTTCCAGCCGCAAGAACTGAGCCAAAAGCAAAGGGGCCAGAGGCTGGACGCCTATACTTGATTGGCAGCGAGCGAAGCGAGCTGATGTTTACCATAAAACCCATTCGCGTAAGGGGAGTGGAAATAAGTTTAAGCCAAAAAGTGAATAACTACTCCTAAATATTGTCGGATTGAGCTGAAATTTGAAATGCAAGTAGTGCTGTCAAAATCCAAGGGGGTCTGTGCAACAAACATTTTGCGTAGAACTAGCCCTTAAAGAGTAATTAGCGTTATGAGTTAATTGGCTGGAACGTGGCTCGCTGCCACGTTCCAGCCGCAAAAACTGAGCCAAAAGCAAAGGGGCCAGAGGCTGGACGCCTATACTTCATTTTTAATTGGCAGCGAGCGAAGCGAGCTGCTACTTACCATAAGACCCAATCGCGTAAGGGGAGTGGAACCAAGTCAAAAAGTGAATAACTACTCCTAAATATTGTTGGATTGAGCTGAAATTTGACATGCAAATAGTGCTGTCAAAATCAATGGGGGTCTGTGCAACAAACTTTTTGCGTAGAACAAGCCCTTAATGATTAATTAGCGTAATGAGTTAATTGGCTGGAACGTGGCTCGCTGCCACGTTCCAGCCGCAAGAACTGACTCAAAAGCAAAGGGGCCAGAGGCTGGACGCCTATACTTGATTTAAATTGATCTATTGGCAGCGAGCGAAGCGAGCTGCTACTTACCATAAGACCCATTCGCGTAAGGGGTGTGGAACCAAGTTTAAGCCAAAAAGTGAATAACTACTCCTAAATATTGTCAGATTGAGCTGAAATTTGAAATGCAAGTAGTGCTGTCAAAATCCAAGGGGGTCTGTGCAACAAACATTTTGCGTAGAACTAGCCCTTAAAGAGTAATTAGCGTTATGAGTTAATTGGCTGGAACGTGGCTCGCTGCCACGTTCCAGCCGCAAGAACTGAGCCAAAAGCAAAGGGGCCAGAGGCTGGACGCCTATACTTGATTTAAATTGATCTATTGGTAGCGAATAGATCAATTCGAGGGATTCCTGCAAGGACTATTGGTTTGATAACTGGTCTGTATTCTGGGACTGAGAGTGCTGTGAAGTGTGGGGCAGGTGTATCCAGCTTCTTTCCTGTGAATACAGGAGTGAGGCAAGGGTGCGTCCTTGCCCCATCACTTTTCAACGCTTGTATGGACTGGGTATTGGACAAGGTTGTAGATCAAAGTGATTGTGGAGCATCCGTCGGCAACACCAAGATCACTGATCTTGTTTTTGCCGATGATGCAGTAATCTTTGCTGAGTCGCTGGAGGTCCTGGTGATGGCTCTCGAGGCGCTGCATGAGGAGGCAAAGCCTTTGGGACTTGAGGTCTCCTGGCTCAAGACCAAGGTCCAGGTATTTGGAGACTTACTAGATGAAGCAGTACAGTCTGTTCATGCGTGTGGCGAGGACATTGAGTCCATAATGACGGCGGGTCACGTCAAGAAGTCTTACGGCGGATTGGCATAGCCCACGGTGTTATGGACTCGCTCAGCGGGAGTATTTGGCGTTGTCGGTACCTGTGCAGGAGGACAAAGATCCGGATCTTCAAGTCGCTTGTGATCCCTGTCTTACTCTATGGTTGTGAGACATGGACACTAAATAGTGACTTGAAGAGACGAATCAATGCCTTTGGTAATAAGTGTCTTCGCAGAATCATGGGGTATCGCTGGGATGATTACGTGTCAAATCAGCGATTGCACCGTGAGACTGAATTGAGGCCTATTACAGTACCTGCATAGTCCGTCAGCGCCAACTTCGGCTATATGGGCATGTGGCACGCTACCCTGAAACCGATCCTTCCCATCGGGTTGTATCTGTAAGAGACAATCCGGCGTGGAGGAGGCCAAGGGGGCGCCCACAAGGCTCGTGGCTGGGGCAAGTTGATGTTTCTTGTCGAGAGCTGCTTGGTATGGGAAAGGAGCCTGCATGGGAACTCGCGCGTGGTGACCCCCGGGAGTGGCGTCGTAGGGTGGGCGAGGCGACGCGCCCCCCGGCGTATGCCCCCAATGATTGATTGATTGATTGATTGGCAGCGAGCGAAGCGAGCTGCTACTTACCATAAGACCCATTCGCGTAAGGGGAGTGGAACCAAGTTTAAGCCAAAAAGTGAATAGCTACTCCTAAATATTATCGGATTGAGCTGAAATTTGACATGCAAGTAGTGCTGTCAAAATCAATGGGGGTCTGTGCAACATTTATTTTGCGTAGAACAAGCCCTTAATGAGTAATTAGCGTAATGATTGGCAGCGAGCGAAGCGAGCTGCTACTTACCATAAGATCCATTCGCGTAAAGGGAGTGGAACCAAGTTTAAGCCAAAAAGTGAATAACTACTCCTAAATATTGTCGGATTGAGCTGAAATTTGATATGCAAGTAGTGCTGTCAAAATCAATGGGGGTCTGTGCAACAAACATTTTGCGTAGAACAAGCCCTTAATGAGTAATTAGCGTAATGATTTAATTAGTGCTAAATAAACTTCGGTTCTACAATAGCTTCTGTTGCTTGTTGTAGACTTCTGTAACTTCTGTAGACTAGGTATTTTAAAAGCACTTTGAGCTCGCTGCCACGTTCCAGCCGCAAGAACTGAGCCAAAAGCAAAGGGGTCAGAAGCTGGACGCCTATACTTGATTGGCAGCGAGCGAAGCGAGCTGCTTCTTACCATAAGACCTGTGGAACCAAGTTTAAGCCAAAAAGTGAATAACTACTCCTAAATATTGTCGGATTCAGCTGAAATTTGACATGCAAGTAGTGCTGTCAAAATCAATGGGGGTCTGTGAAACAAACGTTTTGCGTAAAACAAGCCCTTAATGAGTAAATAGCGTAATGATTTAAATAATGTCGGATTGAGCTGAAATTTGACATGCATGTAGTGCTGTCAAAATCAATGGGGGTCTATGAAACAAACTTTTTGCGTAGAACAAGCCCTTAATGAGTAATTAGCGTAATTATTTAATTAGAGCTAAATAAACTTCGGTTTCACAATAACTTCTGTTGCTTGTTGTAGACTTCTGTAGACTAGGTCTTTTAAAAGCACTTTGAGCTCGCTGCCACGTTTCAGCCGCAAGAACTGAGCCAAAAGCAAAGGGGCCAGAGGCTGGACGCCTATACTTGATTGGCAGCGAGCGAAGCGAGCTGATACTTTCCATAAGACCCGTTCGCGTAAGGCAGGGGACGGCAACCTTTTCAGTGCGAGGGCCAGAGAAAGCTTCTAGGAGTAGCCTGCGGGCCGGAGTGCCAAAGAGATCCCAAAAGTGACAGTGTACAACATTTTTATAGAAAAGCAGGCAAACCAGTGACTAGATTACAAGAAATTTATTGAAAAACATGCAAATCATTGACTGCAGAAAACAGTTTGTAACAATATGCAAAAAAATATAGAAAAGCAGGCAAACCAATGACTAGATTACAAGAATTTTTTTTGAAATACATGCAAATCAGTGACTGCAGAAAACAGTTTGTGACAATATAAATTTTTTTTGTAGAAAAGCAGGCAAACCAGTGACTAGATTACTATAAATTTATTGAAAAACATGCAAATCAGTGACATGCAAAAAACAGTTTTTATCAAGAGACATGCAAATTAGTGGGATGGTTGGTGCTGTTTGCCATGGAGAAGTGATTCAATGTCTGGATCGATTGATGAGGTAGACAACAGCAGAATGTCATTGAGGTGGCGGTCACTTAGCTGGGAGCGAATGCGAGACTTTGTATATTTCATTTTTGAAAAGAGTTGTTCACAACAGTAAGTGCTGCCAAACATGGCAACGATGCGTTTTACATGCTCAATGTAATTTGGAAATTTGTTAGAAGGGAGGACGAGGTCACGGAAGAAGGACAGTGGAGAAGCGGTACGGTACTTTGCCTTCAGTTCGTCATTACACTGAAGCTCCACCAACTCCATCTGCAGGGGGGCAGGGGCTTCGTCCACAGGGAAGTCAAAGGGGGAGGTGAACAGCTTGAAGCCCAGAGCCAGTGGCCTGACACCCGTGAAACGGGAGGCAAATTCCTCCCGCAAAGAGGTGACAACACCAACACAAGTGTTCAGGGTGGGCATTTTCGAAGGGGCTCTAAACTACACCCTCTTAGCGTCCTAATGTGTTGCCAGAACTTTCCTATGAAGAAGTTTGTACCTGGTACCTTTGTTATTTGAATGATATTAATTGATTATGATTTTTCATTGATTACCACCTGAATTGAGAATTGAAACTAGTCTTATGACTTCACTATGTGATTATAGTATGAACACTTCTCGCTGCGGAGAGTACTGAAATGGGGATAAATTTAAGGGGAAGGGGTAGGAGTTTAGGTTAAGGGGAAAGGGTATGAGTTAAGGGGAAGTGCTGCCACCAGCTCAAGCGAGTAGTTCTCTGGTTTACTCCCTGAGCACGTTGAATATTTATATATTAGATTTATCTTGGTAGTCGTGGTTGATACTTAGAATTACACCGAGTAAGGCTGACTCTTTTTGGAAGTGTGGGGAAGTATTATCCTAACACGCGGAATAGTCACCTGGGGTTTTTGCAATAAACACAAGAACTATATTTGAAACATCATCCTATTTATTCACCATGAAACATTATTTCTGTTTGAGATCTTAGACACATACATAAACTCTAATTTGGAACGGGCAAGCTCTTTAGAGCATAACCTCCCTCACAGAATCATTCTTAGAACTACCACCTATGTCCGTATCAACTGAGCACTATAGGTATACATGGAATATATATATAGGGGAGAAAATGTGAGAGTAATGAGTTGGTGTGGGGATTCACTGTACCATGTGGCCTGTTTTCTATAGGGGAGTGGATGAGAGACTCCCGTCGAAGCCTACAATGAAGTGTAGAGACGACTGGCGTCGAAGCCTACAATGAAGTGTAGAGACGACTCACGTTAATAACACTTATAAGGATGGGGCAGGCCTCCTATGCGTTAGTGAACTGAACAACAGTACCTATATATGAGCATATAGATAGATATATCATAACAAGGAAGGGGGGAAACAGGAGCGAGGTGCCGAGGTCTTACCTACAATGAAGTGTAGAGACGACTGACTCCTCGTGGTAGCTAAGGTGAAGTTGGGATGAAAGGGAATGTTCGAATTCTATGATATTGGCCTCTCCTGAAGAGCTTATAGACCCTGAATTACTAATTAACTAATGAAACAAGTGTACCTATGAAAGGGCTGCCTATAATACAGTTCTGTTACTTTGATATAGAAGAATTTAATATGTTTAATCTAATATCCAGGGAAAGTGTTATTGGGTTTCGTTTCAAGCATACGAACGCGTTTTATTGAGAGACGAGGTAGTGGAGCCGAACCATAAATTTGGTCGACTTTTAATTTAGCAAATAACTCGACTAACACATCCATTTATGAACGTGATCTGTCACTATTGTGTCTAGTTTGAAGGACATTAAGAATCTAGGAGTGTTCCTTGATCTGATAGGAGGGTGAGGGGAGGATGAAAAGTTTTGAACCTCTTAGTTATCGATGATCGCGAAATAAGTGTCCCACGAATGTTGACTCGTATCCGGAATGTCGGGGGGGGGGGGGTGAAAGGAAGGAAGGAAGGTAGAAGTGAGAATGAAAGAAGGAAGATAAATTACACGAGAAAACTAAAAGATTGAATTGCTTACGGGACATAACCCGGAAATTGTATGATAAGAATTCCCATCCTATCTCTTCCGAATAACGGGCATTACACTAAGACCGACTTAGTTATACCGGGCCAAGAAGATTACTAAGAAAGCATTTTCGGGCGTCATCTTAGCCTCGTGTAAGGGGACAGAAGGCCAACCCTTCTTAGTGCCACCTAACCAATCAGCGCGCGCGACACAAGTCTGTATTTGGCGGGAAATACGTATACCACGCCGAGTCTCTCTCTCTCTCTCTCTCTCTTTCCCTTCTCTCTCTCTCTCTTTCCCTTCTCTCTCTCTCTTTCCCTTCTCTCTCTCTCTCTCTCTTCTCTCTCTCTTCTCTCTCTCCCCCTTCTCTCCTCTTCTCTCTCTCTCTCTCTCCTTCTCTCTCTCTCTCTCTCTCCTCTCTCTCTCTTCTCCTCCTCTCTCTCTCTTCTCTCTTCTCTCTCTCTCTCTCTCTCTCCTTTTTGTTTCTTCTATTATTCTTCTCCCTCCTCTTCCTTCTCCTTGAGTTGCCAGATATGTATGTCTGCTAGTCACAGTGCAGTGTACACGCCGAGGGAGTCTCTCTCTCTCTCTCTCCGTCTCCGTCTCCGTCTCCTTTTTTTTCTTCTATTATTTCTTCTCCCTCCTCTTCCTTCCCCCTTTTCATCCTCCACACACACATCATAGCCAGTATGTGATATTATCGTGAATAACGACACTTTTTTCTGGTGTGTTTTGATATGTTTAGAATTAATCTGCTAACCGTTTTCTGTGCATCATATCTATTCCGCCCAGCCCACCCTATATATAGATATATATAGCCCACACACTATATATATATACATAGTGTATTATACAGCCTAATATACTATATACAGTCTAAAATAGTATAATAATAACAATAATAAACCTTGTTTGTTATGGTGACGGAGAAAATTGTGGGCTAAGACGACCCCAACCCTGCCTTAGTTTACACTCGCTGCACTGTCTTAGGCGGAGCGAACTTTGCTTCCGAAAATGTCCACCTAGCTCTAAGATGGTCTTAGTCCCCTAAGATGGTCTTAGTAGTGTAACGCGAGAAATTACATTAATAGGGGAAGAGATGAAATAACACATAAGTATCAATAAGCTAACGAGGAATTTTCCTCCACGCCTCATTCCTGAATCACTGGTTAGGCTTATATTTTAAACCAGTAGTAATTAAGACACGTAGGAAACGAGGTGGAGAACGGGGATTCTAGGTTAGAATAATTTTAGAAGCAGCTCGACGTTCGTGAGTTAAGTCGCCTGTGGAAGGTGATATTCTCGCCCTTGGTAAAGGTATGTTGTGAAATGTTTGTTAACTAGAGATGTAGACATGACTTACTGGTGATTCTTTTTGTTGACCAAGACTAATGAAGTGCATTACTTAGGGTCCCAAGGTAGGATGCTGTTGGCGGACCAGGGGGCCAAGCGCTCACAAATTAGCAGAGGGGGCAACCACAACATGTCACAGCCAGCCGTGTGAGGACAAGGAGAAGAGAAGGAAATAGAAAAATAAGTGAGAGGGAAACAGTTGGAAAAGGGATAGACTACGTATACATTATATTAGGATAACGACTTGAGCATTACATGTGCGTATCGTTAAGGGGTAACAGTGCGACTGAAGTTACCAGAGATAGTAAATTATATTAGGATAACGACTTGAGCATTACATGTGCGTATCGCTAGGAGGGAAGGAAGACTTAATATTAAGATAACTTATGAATGTATAATAACTACATAATGGAGACAGTAAAGAATTAAATATATTATAATTAGAAATATATATTAACGCGTTATCATTCTGTTTCCAACCAGTCTTTACATATTTTCTTAAATCTTTTATTTTTGTTCAATCATATATTTTTTCCCACTTAATGTGGGTGGTGGCAGCGGAGTAACCAGGACTGTAGAGTACACTCCCAAGGTGGGCACTACATAATGGTAACTAAGGTGTAGATGGTCAAAAAGACCATTACAGTAGTGTTCCAAAATGCCGCCCCAGGTCCACGTCATCAGGTGCACACGCCGCAATACGAGGAAAATGCATAAACTGACCAGCAGCCAGTTGAGCCTCCCACAAGCGCAGCTTTACCTCGTAGGCGGTGATGTGCGAATACATGTCTGTGACTAGTATGTTTTTGCCTTGCAGCTTCACATTGAGGTCATTTAGGTGCGTAGTGATATCTGTGAGCAGGGCCAGACGAGCAAGCCATTGCGGGTTGGAAAAATGATCAGCACCGGGGAGGTTCTTTTGACGGATGAAGGTGGCGATCTCCTGCTGCAGGTCGCACACGCGGGACAGCATGGCTCCATGACTCAACCAGCGGACCTCACAGAAGTAAAGCAGGTCACCATAGTGTGCGTTGACTTCGTCCGTTAAGCCCCGTCCACACTGTGCCTCATGACGCGCGCGCTGTTAGTGGTGGTGTTGAAAATCGAGCTTTTCAACACCGCCATGCGTCATGCTGAGCTAATCCAACCCGGCCCGATTGGGTGGACACCAAGGAAGCTAGAGAGACTGTTCTCTAGCTTCCTTGCTGGTATCCCAGGCAACGAGGTAGCAGATTATGCTGCCAGGATGACCTTAACTCAGGTAAACACAACACCCTTCCCTCTGCCGCTCTCCACAGCCACACGCCTCATCACCCGGGTCTGCCGCTCCACCTGGAATAACACGCTCAGCGATGCCCTCCGCATCACCTCCATGGGCCATTACCGCAGTGACTCTTCCCCCCAGGCGTGGATACGGCAAAAATCCCGTGTCCTGGATGTCACCCTCACCCGCCTCAGCCTGGGGCACACCACACTGACAGCTCACCTGCACCGTCTTCGTCTGTCCCCTGACCCCGACTGCCCCTGGTGCAGGAACGTCTCTGAGACTATTGAACACTTTCTGCTGCAGTGTCCGCGCTTCCACTCCCACCGTGTAGTGCTACAGTCTCAACTCCTCGCCCTGAACGTCAACACCTTAGACCTGGCCACCCTCCTGGCGGCGGCTGGCGTCCACCCCTCCCGGCAACACGCCGTCATCCGCCTCACCTGTGCCTTCCTGAGGAAGACAGGGGGGAGATGCTCAAAAGAGATACGGGACCGTAAGTATTACCCTAAGGAACTTTTATCTCGTAGCGCCTCTACGGGTGATGCTCAAACCGTATTCTCACTCGCTACGGGACCGCGAGGCTAAGGGTGGTCTGGAGCACCCTTAACTCCCTAAGGGAGTGAAATTTGAGAACAAATGGGAGTGCCAAGAGTGTGGTCTATCATTCAGATACAAGTGTGAGCTCGATAGACATTCCCTGACACACAGTGGTGTTAGAAAATATGAATGTTTAGAGTGTGGGAAAAGATTTACTCAAAAGTCTCACCTCACCATACACACCCTGATACACAGTGGTGTTAGAAAATATGAATGTTTATGTGGCAGTAAGGAAAACAAATCTTGCTTTTTCTCTTTACTTAACAAAACACGTGGAGGAAATAGTACACAGTTCACAACACGGCTACGGGTGAGTACTGGCGGCGGGGCAGCGAACAGGTGGCAGGTGTGGTGGTGGGTCTCGTGTTGTAGTCTGCAGGCGGACTGCCTTCCCTCGCTCCGGTGACTCGCCACTACACCTCTTGCTGACGTTACTCCTGCCTACGAGACAGCGCTGATACACCACCAACGACCCACTAACAATCAATTGTCCCAACAGTTAATAACAAATACTAATCACTTTACAAGCCATTATATTACAGTTTAGAGTGTGGGAAAAGATTTGCTCTAAAATCTCACCTCACCACACACACCCTGGTACACAGTGGTGTTAGAAAATATGAATGTTTAGAGTGTGGGAAAAAATTTAATAATAAGTGTAACTTCACCAAACACACCCTAATACACAGTGGTGTTAAGAATTATGAATGTCTAGAGTGTGGGAAAAGATTTACTCAAAAGGGTGCCGTCACCAGACACACCCTGACACACAGTGGTGTTAAGAATTATAAATGTCTAGAGTGTGGGAAAAGGTTCACTGAAAAGAGTAGCCTCACCAAACACTCCCTGACACACAGTGGTGTTAGAAATTATGAATGTCGGGAGTGTGGGAAAATATTTACTCAAAAGAGTGACCTAACCACACACACCCTGACACACAGTTTTGTTAAAAATTATGAATGTCTAGAGTGTGGGAAAAAATTTACTACCAGCTCTAATCTCAGTGTACACACCCTGAGACACACTGGCTATAAGAAATTCAAGTGTGATATTTGTAGCAAGTGTTTCAATACAAAGAGTGAAATTGCCAGGCAAATGAAGATCCACTTTTGAGGTGGTGCGTTGTGTGGACAAGTGTGGTTGTACCTGTGCCTGTGGGAGTGTGTCTTGTGTGGCAACGGGTGGTGGTAGTGGGTAGTGTGTCACATGTATCTATCTAGTTGTAACATACAGGAAAAGAGCTAAGCTCGTACTGTCCCGTCTCCGAAACTACAATTATCCAGCTTGGCTTTGAATTCGTGAATATTCTTGGCATGTACCACCTCCTTATCCAAGTTATGCCACAGTTCAATGGCTCTGTATGGGAAGCTATACTTCTTAATACCTCTCTTGCAAGGGGTCCTCTTCAACTTCTTTCTATGACCTCTTATCTCTCATCCCACAAAAACATATTCTCTCTATCAACATTTTCCAGTCCCTTGGAAACCCTGAACAGATTTATCAGATCCCTCTTGCCTTTTTTTTTCCAGGGCTGGAAGATTTAATCTTAACAGTCTTTTCTTGTAGTGTCGACCGGGGTAACCCGGTCCTTCCAACGGACCGGTTCTATTCGGACCGCCATCTTTGCTTTAGTGTTTGTTTCTTTATAAATAAGAGTGTAACAGTTTTGAATATCCCATGTAGTAAAACAACCATTTTATCATTTCTAGTACTAATATGAATATAAATATCGATATGTAACTGAACCGAGGAACCAAAATAGAAAATGAGTAAAATGACAGCAAACAAAAGTTGCGGCAAAGTTTGTTTACAAAATCAGCTGATTTGGCGAACTTTCATCGGATTCAAATACGAGACGGAGTACATTCTTGTAAATAAGCGTATATAGAGTGTTTTTCCTCTACTTTAACATGAACATATCAGAAATGCTCTATCTTGTCTCATTTTTGTATGATCAATGCTCAGTTTGGGTCCGTATTTACCCCGGTGACAAAAACACTCGCGGGGTAAATTGGACCCAGTGTAATGGACCCCACACGGCACATCACGGTGAGGATTAACTGCTTATTTGCACTTGTTTCTTTCGTTTCAGGTTGTTGAATGCTAATATGGAATTAGTTTAAAGGTGCTGGTATATAAATTAGGGGTAAATTTTTACTCAAGGACCAGAATTCTCTACACAATTGGGAGTATGATTAATGGATACGGTAAATGTGCGGTTTCAATCAATACTACCTATAAACCAATACTCTCCTGACATAACTGGGGGGCTATGCCCACCCATATCTCCCTGCTAGTTAACTAACCTAACATGGGTATTGATTACGCAACCTAATGGTATTATTTTACATTAGGACCGAAATTCCCTACACAATTGGGAGTGTGGTTTCTGTTTACCTTATTGGATTCTAGGAAACATTCTCTCTATGAGCTTCCGTCTCAAATCATTACTTTTGGAGATAATGACATGTTCATAGGGAGGCGAGAGCCAAGTGCTTACGTGCGCCACGCTCTTCTTCCTCTTGTGACCTGCATCGCCTCTGTTCTTTCCTTGCTGCGGACACATTTTTAATGCAGATTTGACTTTTGTTTGGAGGTTAAAGCGTGGGTTAGGTTAGGTTAGTGAGTCAAAAGGTGGGGTTAGGTTAGTTTAATTTTCATATCTCCTATACACTCGGATCTCCTTCCTATTGAAAACATCTTATATCTCCGAAAGAAGTGCCTTGTGACGGAAGCTCATAGAGAGAACGTTTCTTAGAATCCAATATGATAAACAGAAAGCATACGCCCGAGTATGTAGAGAATTTCGGTCCTAGTGTAAAAATGTACCAACCTAGCCTCACTGGGGGGGTTTCGCCCCCATACCCCCCTTGTGCTATTTTTCATTTCCGCCAGCTGTTGTAGGGGTTAGAAATATTCCTTATGATGAAAACGAAAAGTTTAGGATATTTAAAACCACCCAGCGTGTATTGGTTTAAACTGCACTTATACCATGGATTCTAAGAAACACTCTCTCTATGAGCTTCCTTCGCAAATCACTACTTTTGGAGATATAAAATATTTTTTATGTGAAGGAGAGGGTGTAGTAGATATGAAAATTAACTAACCTAACCCAACCTTTTGACTCACTAACCTAACCTAATCTAACCCCACGTTTTAACCTCCTAACTAAAGCAAACTCCTCATTAAAAAGTGTCCATGGCAAGGTAAGAACAGAGGCAATGCAGGTCACAAGAGGAAGAGTGAGGCGCACATAAACAATTGTCTCTCGCCTCTCTATAAACAACATGTCATTATCTCCAAAAGTAATGATTTGTGGCGGAAGCTCATAGAGAGAATGTTTCCTAGAATCCAATAAGGTAAACAGAAACCATACTCCCAATTGTGTAGGGAATTCTGGCCCTAGTGTAAAGTATTACTAAATTAAGTAACAATGCCTAGAAATTATAAAAGAAAACTAACATAGACCTAGAAAAAGAAGAAAGACTAGGAACTCAAAGACTGGAACCCAAACGTGTGCGTGTTGGTCATCTTTTCCGCCTAATCAGAGAATGTGAAGAACAGCTCACAGAATGTTTGATAGTGTCCATGGGCATGGTATGAAACGTTTAAGTTTTTGGAGGTTTGTCAAATTTTGAAGATTTTTTTTTTACTTTATATAAATAGGACCGATTTACCCCAGAGTTAGGTCCGATTTACCCCATTTAGTGTAGCAATGCGGTCCGCACTTCTCAGTGTATTGCTAACAGAGCTATAATGGAACTTTTTTCAAACTTTAATGTCATATAGGTAGTGACCCTCCTATGATTGTATTAAATTTTTGTTTGTTTATTTCAATAGATATGGAAACTAGATCAAAGTTTGTCAAAACCAGGACCAAATTACCCCGGTCGGCACTACAATAAATCTTTCAAACTTGGGACCATCTTCATTGCCGCCCTCTCTATTCTTTCAATCTTTTTTCTATTTTTTTTCTATGCGGTGACCAAACCACTGTTGCATATTCCAACCTTAGTTGAATCATTGATAAAATCAGCTTTTTCATCATCTCATCCAAATAAGCAAACAGCACTCTTATATGCCTAAGAGGTTCTATGTTAATCCGGTGATCTTATTTATGTGCCTCTCTGATGTAAGGTTGCTAGTGACCATTACTCCCAAGGCTTTTTCTTCCTTTGTTTTTCTAATACAGGTACACTAGGCTCCCACATAAAACCAGAAATTGGTCGATAAATGAGGTTGTTCTATGTGAATTCGCTCTATGTGAAACACATAACCTATGGGAAAAATTGATATTGGTCGATCGGTCCTCCCTACCGTACCCGTACATTTATACTTATCTTTAAATTAATATATAACTGAAATAACCTGGAGCTCCCCATGAAGAGTAAATTCAGAACATGTAACAATGAATGTACCAATTTGGTGTAATATATGTGGTAGCTAAATCATTACTGACACATAGAATACAAGCATTTTCATAGAAAAATGCATGATGTACTACATCCCTTCTTCTTCTTTCTGTTTAACGTCATTTTTTACCATAATATTTTATGAGGTTAGAAGGCCGATGGTACGCTTCCAACTATCTCTATCTGTTGCCTCAACTTCTTCAATGCCCAATGCTGCCAGATCCTCAATACACTGCCTCCATCTTCCTTGGCCTGCCCGGTGGACGGCGACCTGGAACTTCCACTCTAACAGCTCTCCCCAATGCCTCACCACCTTCTCTCCTCTTCACGTGCCCAAACCTCCTCAATCGCCTTACTCTCAGCACTACTTAGCTCATTCAATACACATTTTCTTGCCATATTTTCTTCTATTTATTTTCATGATTTACTACATCCCTATGAATGAAATTACCTTCCTGCATTATGTGGCTATATATTCAGTTCAATGGAGTAAGAAATGTATGAGTGTATTTGTGATCACCCTGATCATGATTTTTTTTTACTCTGATTAAAATCTATTAAAATCAAATTATTTAAGTAATTTTATTTAAAAAAACCACCTGATTTCCAGTAATACCATAATGCAGAGAAATGTCTAAACTCGACATGTTGCATACTGAATCTAATCTCATGTTAATCTGCTTACCCAGGGGGACCCAGCAAGGATTGACGATTGGCTACTGAAAGTAATGATGAACCCTATTATCAAGGCATTGTACAATGTTCTTACATTAATCAATAGTGTGTCCAAGAAAGACTCGGACAAGAGATGAGCAAGGTCAAGGCCAGTAGTGCAGCCAGGGGGGTGGGGCACGACCCCCCCCCCCCCCCCCCCCCGAAATGTTTCCGTAAGTTCGAGAATAGATTGGAAATCATACATGTCAAATACTTCTTAAAGTAATCGTCCAGACCCATTTTTTTTTTGCCGAATTATGTTGAATGTACATTCAAAACACCTAATCCACCAAAAATAATTGATTTCCAGGCCTTATTTCCGTAAAAACACGACTTTTGTAAAAAGCGCGCGAAAAAAAAAATCTTCCCTCCAACAGGGCTACGACTGTTATTGATGACGTCAGAACAGGGACCCCCGCAGACACTGTCTGACACCTGTCGGCAAATGTTATGATGAGCGATTGTACTTCGGTGTCAGACAGTGAATCTGTCGCTGTGACAGATTTAGAGTACGATGCTCAATCTGACACCGAAAGAAATGACGCTGGTCGTGTATACTATGAGGAAAACGAACCTCAGATTGTCATGGGATCCTATATGTTTGAGCCCGAGTACGAGGTGGATTAACAGGTGTTAGCAGAGCCTGAGGTTCAGCAGGAGGACCTGGCACTTCTCCAAAACATGGATTGGTAAATAAGGTTAAACCATGTGTGTGTGGGAATCACAATGAAGGTACTTTCGAGAAAATCCTATGGTTAGTTTTGGAGCTACAGTCAAACGTCATTACTCGGAAACCACATACTAGCATTAACTACAGCATAGAGTTTGAAAATATGCGGGCGGGAAGGCAGAAAGTGTGACAGCCACACCACCACAGGGTCTCTCACCACAGGGCTCGCCCACTCCACAACTGGTTTACTTGGTTTACTTGGTCTTGTTAAGAGGCAAAGCCTCACAGTCGTGGTGGTCCACCGCTGCTGCCAGTCCTGGCGTCCCTGTCGGTTAATATGGAGGAGAGTTTCACGTTCGTTTTCAGAGACACCAACTACTTTTTCTTGGCCTACAATAGGGGCTTGTTCTAATGGTGCTAGTTTTATTTTGCGCAAACCAAAAAAAAAAAAAAAAAAAATGTATATTTTGTGGTTAAGGTTAGGTTAGGTTTCTTTAAAACCTGTAAGGTTAGGTTAGGTTAGGTTAGGTTTCATTAAAACATAAGGTTAGGTTAGGTTTCATTTTTTTTCCCATTTTTTTTTTTTTTTTTGGTTTGGTTTGCACAAAATAAAACTAGCACCATTAGAACAAGCACCTATTGTAGGCCAAGAAAAAGTAGTTGGTGTCTCTGAAAACGAACGTGAAACTCTCCTCCATCACCCTACACACGCCACTCCTTTCCGTGTGCAAACTTTTCTCGAAAGGCACAGCTGTCTTGCTGCACCCATAAAGGATGCATGCATGTGGCATATAGCAAAAAAAATCTATCAGAAACACCCAAATATCTTCAAGTACTATATTTATCTCTGTGTTTACGTGCCTCTCTGATCAAGCGCGGGAAGATGAGCCTCCCTGATGCTACGTCACCGAGCCTGAGCATGAGCGTCTGCAAACCTTGAGAGCGTTTTGAAAACACAGGGAATTTGCAGATTTTGATTGCGGATTATTTAAAAACGGCTGACTGGATGTAAAAAGTGACGACGTATTGTTGATATACTCGTTAATGGCTATGATTTGATTGCATTAAATCAGGAATGATGAAAAGGTCTGGACGATTACTTTAACCCCTTCACGCCCAGATCTTTCCTTTGCTATAAAAAATTGTATATTGTCGAGCCATAAAATTACAAAAACTAACTGAATATACCAAATTAGCTAGTGGACAAGGAATAATTCATATCTATAAACTATTTTCTTATATATTAAGTTAATGGTGGCCTAATTACAATGGAAAATACGTTGTGGTCTCAAGGGGCTAAGGACAGGGTGTAATTCTCTGTATGCAAATGTTGGGAGAACTAAAAGGAATTTGTAATTCTGGGTAGAAAGACTTCTATTGCACCATATACTTTATAAGACTTACTTTACTTTATGGTGAGCATTGATGAAGCCAAGGTTTATCAAACATTGCCCCACATAGTGGACGGGTGGCAAGATTGGGTGATTTAGTATACAACAATGTGCATGGTGAAGTGCAATGTGTTTTTAAATTTCTATGGTACACCCTAATATAATTTGTTCACTGGAAAAGATGGTGGGCGAAGGGACAAGGTAGCGGGAAGGGAGGAGGAAGGAAAGGTGTGAACAAGAGAGCTGGATGACTGGAGGTGTTAGGGATGGAGAGGGGCATATGGAGACTCATGATGTAGGCAACTCTTAGAGGGGCTTGTCAAGAAAAAGGCGATGCGAAAGTAGATACATTGACAAACTGAATGCTGACTGTCTTCAGGAATGTGGACGTGATGACAAGGTTGCCGCAGGACAAGGGCCACCAATGTATGTGTCAAGCTTCTGCTGGGACAGGCCACTCAGGAGGACGTGGAGGTGAGGTGTTTATTTACGTAAACATGGATATCAGTGTGGTGGTATTATATGCTGTAGGTTTTTTACAAGTATACACAATAATGGACTAGTTGATGAGCCTAGTAGTTTGTAAAAAAGCTATAACAAAAGGTAGTGGGGATGGGAGGTCAGTTTGTAGAATTGTTCACACTGTTTCAAGTATCTGCCCCCAGTGTTATGCAATGCCAACAACATGCTCACCGAGCGCCTCCTGGGTACCTCTGTCACATCAAGGGGAACATCGTGACTTAAAGGCAATCCTAGACATTCAATCATCAGTGGGTGCATAGCCGGGGAGGCGCATCGCTTCGCCCACCCCTACTACGCACTCCTAGGGGTCACAACCCGTGGACGTCCCCCATGAAGGCTCCATCCTTTCATACCAAGCAGCTCTCGACAGGAAACATCAACTTGCCCCAGCCACGGAGCCTTGTTGGGCCCCATTGGCCTCATCCAAGGCCGGATTGTTCTCCTACAGCTTGAGAGCCATCACCCAGAACTCCAGCAACTCAGCAAAGATTACTGCATCATCGGCAAAAAAACAAGATCACGTGATCTGGCTGTTGCTGAGGGATGATCAACAATCACGTGATCTACAACTTTGCCCAATAACCAAAGTCCATACAATGTTGAAAAGTGGATGGGGCCAAGGACCGCCACCCTGCCTCAACTCATGTATCAAGAAGAAGCGGATACCAACTCCCCATCACTTCACAGCGACTCCTCAGTCCCAGAGTGACAGACCAGTCATCAAAACCATCCTTGCTAGGAATCCCGCGAACGTCGCAGAAGACCCAGGAGTGGACCACGAATGCAAACTGAGTCAAATGCCCTTCGTGAGCTCATACATAGGCTGCACGCATCCCCTTGTACTGAAACTCACGTCAGCGTTCCACCAGGACACGCAGCAACTAGGATAGGGTACGTTGTTGACTTACCAGGCCACTGACCCAGACTGCTCGAGGGTCTTCCTCTTGAGCTTCAGCAGATGCCACTGCTGGATACTGTTGTCAGCAATAGCCTATGGCAAGCACCTTGCCTGGCAGCTGAGCATTGTACAGTAATAGCCTTATAACTCGGCACGATAGGAGGCTCTGGCCTTGGCCCGAGTATTCAATTTGACCGAGTTATGCAATGTCCTCCTCCCGATATGGGTATAAAGAGTAAATACAGTAATGTCAAAAGCATAAGCACTACACTACCAGTGACAGTGGGTTCTAGATGTGCTGGATTGATATCAAACTCAGCACAAATAGCATGCAACCTGCATACATCCTTGCCAACCACTTCACCTTTTCCTGCAGGCTCAGGCTCTCAATTTCATTTCCCATTCCGCGAGACACCCTTTGAGTGATCGGCACAGATGGACATCCTTTGTTATAACAGTCTGTATGAGGTAACTCCCCAAAACACAATAAAATAGGTGGCCCAACGTAATAGCAAAGGTAGGGTACCAGCGAGTAGGGCTCCCTGAGCAGTGTTTTTGTCATCCCAGCACCGTCTTGGATTTAACGAATCACAACCAATAACACTTGCTGAAATGTGTGTTATACTACTTGTTTATAGTGATTGCAATGTTTTGCATTGATTATTATTTCGGCCGGCCTACCAATGCTTGTTGTTTTTTTGAAGTCAGAAAAACCAATCCTGTTTCAATGTCGACAAAAAAAGTAATTCGTATCCATAGACGGTTTGCTTGGGACGACATAAACACGGATCAGCAGCTGACAGGCCTACACGCGGGTTCTCGACCTCGTGCTTTAGTTTGCCACCTATTTTTAAGTGTTTTTGGGATTACATCATACAGTACGTATTTCAAGTACTGTATTTCAAGATTACAGTACTGTATGTCATGTCAGCCTCCATCACGCAAGGGTAGCCTCAGCAGAAGGGAATGAAATTGAAGATGCTTGAGCCTGCGGAAAGGGTCAAAAGGACAAAAACGCGACTTTATGCGACTGAGGATATGCCGAGTGTAAGCAAAGACATGCAGTTATAACATCAATATGCCTAGATACATTATTTTTTGCCGACTTTCTGTTTACATGTTCACACAAGAGGTTGTGAGGGCATGATATGCCGATTGAAAACCAAGAGATGCAGTTTAGGGGAGGCGGTAGCAGAGTGGTTAGCGTCACCGAGTGGCGTTCTCGAAGACCCGAGTTCGATCCCGAGTGAGACCCATAAATCCACTTAAAATCTTTCTGCACCATCGAGTGGCCTAAGAACACCCACATGCCCTGTCCATTAACTCTACCTTCGACTCCGAGTGTATGGGAGGACACAGAGGGGCGGCATGAGCCTCTAATTACAGGCGTCACTATAAGAATCCTGCCTGCGCCACCACGGGCGAAGGCCAACCATCACAGCCCTCGAGTGAGCCTCCAGGGCCTACCATCCCACCCCTGGAGCTCACTGCCTACATGCGCCATTGTCTCGACACGCTGGGAAATATCGAGGAGAGTCGCGCTGCCAGGCTTGCTGGGAACCAGGACCAGCACAGGGCTCTGTCATGCCGGACAAGAACCCTCCTGGGGAGAGACAAGGAGAGATATGTCAGGAGTCTCGCTGAGGACGTCGAGGGCCATTTGAACGCTAATGACCTCCGACCCGCCTACCGAGCCGTGAAGAAGCTCCGTTCCAAGTCTCCATCTCGGGCGAGAGCTATTCAAGCAGTAGATGGGCGCCTTGTGTCGGACATGGGTGGGCAGATGGCTCGTTGGGCTAAGTACTTTGGGCAGTTGTTCACGGTGGATCCTCCAATTGAGCAGCTTCACACCATTGGGTTACGGGCAGTGGATGCCGATCCTCCCATTGAGGAAACCGCACCCTCTCTTGATGAAGTCAGAGAGGCTGTAGCAAAGTTGAGGGGTGGAAAGGCAGCTGGTGTTTGTAATATCAGTGCAGAGCTCATCAAAGCTGGGGGCGAGGCCATGATCCCCGGGCTGCATGCTGTCCTGACTGCCGTGTGGCAATCAGGTACCATTCCTCCTGACTGGAAAAGGGGGCTGATCATCCCTATCTGGAAAGGGAAAGGGGACCGTCAGGACTGCAACAATTATTATTATTATTATTATTATTTATTTTTTACATCACAAAGGACTGGCCAAGGGCACAACAAAAAGAGGTAACACAAAGCCCGCTTAGTTGCCAGTCCCTATAAAGAAGACAGTAAGAGAATTAAAAAAATTACAAAATGAATAAATAAAAAAATAATAAAAAAAGGGAGGTGGGCCAATTTAGTTGTGGAGGTGTCTTGTCACTCTTCTCTTGAAAAGATTTAAGTCCTAGGAGGTTGGAAAAATAGAAACAGGAAGAGAGTTCCAGAGTTTACCAGTGAAAGGGATAACACAAGAAACATAAGAAAATAAGGAAGCTACAAGAGGCCGTGAGACCTACACGAGGTAGTTACTGATACTTAACTCTACCTATATCCACCTCTCTTTC
Source organism: Chionoecetes opilio (assembly GCA_016584305.1). Classification (NCBI taxonomy): domain Eukaryota; kingdom Metazoa; phylum Arthropoda; class Malacostraca; order Decapoda; family Majidae; genus Chionoecetes; species Chionoecetes opilio. Next base: position 93,430 of record JACEEZ010026486.1, read on the forward strand.
CCATCCATGAATTTATCCAGACTCCTTTTAAAGACTCCAATAGACTCCGCATTTACCACCTGATGACTGAGTCCATTCCAATCATTTACCACCCTATTTGTGAACCAGTTTCTCCCAATTAATTTTTATATTATTTGATTTGCATGTTTTACAGCATTACCGATGCCCTGAAACTTGTTACAGTGTACTCTGAGATGCTTGTTAATTTATGAGAGTAGTTAAATGCATCGGAGGACACAGGGGTCCTTGACATGAGCCTCTAATCATAGGCGTCGTTATAAAAATCCTGCCTGCGCTACCACTGGCGAGGGCTAACCATCATAGCCCTCAAGTGAACCTCCTGGGCCTACCATATGAGCCCTGCAGGTCAGTGCCTACAGGCGCTATAGGCACAAATGTAAAAAAAAAAAAAAAAAAAAATAAATGCAGCCCAAGGATCATGGCCTCACCCCCAGCTTTGAGGAGCTCCGCACTTATATTATAAACACCAGCTGCCTTTTCACCACTCTAGTTTGCTACAGCCTCTCTGACTTCGTCAAGAGAGGGTGCAGTTTCGTCAATGGGAGGATCGGCATCCACTGCCTGTAATCCAGTGGTGTGAAGCTGCTCAATTGGAGGGTCCACCGTGAACAACTGCCCAAAGTACTTAGCCCAACTAGCCATCTTCCCATCCATGTTCGACACGAGGCGCTCATCTGCTGCTCGGATAGCACTCGCTCGAGATGGAGACTTGGAACGGAGCTTCTTCAGGGCTCGGTAGGCGGGTCGGAGGTCATTAGCGTTCAAATGGCCCTCAACATCCTCAGCGAGACTCCTGACATACCTCTCCTTGTCTCTCCCCAGGAGGGTTCTAGTCCTGCATGACAGAGCCCTGTGCTGGTCCTGGTTCCCAGCAAGCCTGGCAGCGCAACTCTCCTCGATATTCTCCAGCGTCTCCGTCGAGACAAAACCACGCCTTGACCTCGGGCGTTCACCAATACACTCCTTGGCAGCCTGGAGAGTTTAACTTTTGAAGGTATCCCACAGTTCTACAGGGTCATTGAGGGCACCGAGCACATCAAACCGATTTGAGACTACTACAGCATACTCATGGGCACATGTCAAGTCCTTCAGCTTCTCAAGATGAAACACAGTATGGTTACCTCTTGAGATTCTTCTGGACTTGACATGAAGCTTAAGTGTAGCAACAAGAAGTCCTTGATCAGTTGCACAGAACTCAGCACCCCGGTAAACCTTGCAGTTCTGCAGGATCCTCACGAAAAAGGATGTGGATGTTAACGAGGATGTGGTCGATCTCCTTAGCTACCTCTCCGACATTACTATACTATGTCCAGCGGTGCAGCTCTGGTCTCTGATACCAAGAACCTGCAATTCTCAAACTTTGGACCTCGCAAAATTCAGAAGGAGAGAACTGTTAATGTTCCTGGTACCGGAGCCATGGGGACCAACACATAACTCGTAGCCATCTCTCACATAGCCATCCTAGACAACTCTGCAATAGTTCATCATTTTCTGGTACAGATCATACAAAAGTTTGAAATGTTGCTTTTTGCTTCATTCACTTTCAACTTTCTTTTGTTCTACACTTTCCCAACCTAGACTTTGCAGCATCTTCGTACACTAGGGTCCCACATAAAACGTGAAATTGGTCGATAAATGAGGTCGTTTTATGTGAATTCGCTTTATGTGACACATAACCTATGGGAAAAATAGATATTGGTTGATCGGTCCTTCCGTGCATACCCGTACATTTATACTCATTCACACCCATGCATATCAAAACATATATAAATGATAAGTTATGCATATAAATGATGAAATAGGCATATTGTTGCTTACCTTAAATCTAATAGGCATTATCTACAGGGGGCGAGGGTTCCGAGGCATCTTGTAGGTCACTCATCGTCACATTGGTCGGGGATCGCCCGATCACAGCTAATAACTTTTAAACAAACCCACAACAATGAAAGTTTCCCCTGATGCAGGAACGTCACTGAGACTATTGAACACTTTCTGCTGCAGTCTCCGCGCTTCCACTCCCCCCGTGTAGTGTTACGCTCTCAACTCCTCGCCCTGAACATCACCACCTTTGTTTGACCTGCCCACCCTGTTAGCGGTGGCTGGCGTCCGCCCCTCATGGCAACACGCTGCAATCCGCCCCACCTGTGCCTTCCTGAGGAGGAAAGGTCAAATACCGCGCCTGTGATAGCATCATAGGGTTCATAGTGTTCCCCAAGGGATCCTTGCAGCACCAGGGCTCATAGTGTTCCCCAAGGGATCCTCGCAGCCTTAAAACAACAACAACAACGAAAGTGTACCCTCGAATGAAAGCCATCAAATAAACTACGATAACTGATGATATTGTGAATGGATCACAACACATACCCTTCACATGAATGGTTTTTTTGGTAATAATGGACGAGAACTGCGTGGTCGCTACCGCCGTTCCCCACCTCATGCCACCCTCACCCCACCTCCGTGGCGACACGCCGCCGCCGTGCCCCACCTCACCCCATGCCAGGGACACAACCTTTGTTATGTACGATATTTTGGGGCTCTATATGAGAACTCCTCGGATTTGCCCTACTTTGATGGCGGAATCGTTCTATATGATCAAATTAGTTGGTAACAAAAATTTTGCAATTTTATTTATTTAAAAAAAATATATATATATATATTTTAGGTCGTTCGCTTTATAGGGGAAACGCTTTATGCGGGACCCTAGTGTACTATCTTCAACAAGCAATATGTGGCTTACCCTGCACATCCCTGAGCTTCTTAAACCAGTCCAGCCTCTTTACCCCTAACCATGCCTTTCACCTCCTTCATCACGCCATCCCTGTAGGTGTTGAACAGCCATGGGCACATACTTACAACACAATCCTCAGACCAACATTCACTGGGAGGTATTCTCCTTACACATGCCTTACTCTCATTATAGACTAACACATACACTATACACTAACCTTTACATTGTTTTCTCCTTGGCCGTGGGTTAGCATGAACTGAGGAAGGTCTTTGGATGCTATGGTCCAATTCATCGTGTGACAGCAAGGAGAGGTCTGAGCCATGGAGCTGAAGGGTAGGATGACTTCTTTATAGCTTGATTCCAATATCAGAATTCACTGTAATTTATAGGTTGGTTCAGGACAGGCTAAGTCAGATTTCTATAGGGACATCCATCTATTTTATGAATCATTGTCAAACTCCAGCTCTACACTCGTCCTCATTCTGTTTGTGAGGATCGTCAGGTCCGAAACAAGTCCCTCCGGCCCCTAGTTCTTCCGGCCCTGGACACTCCGGCCCCTAGTTTCCTAGAATAATACCAAATTTCGGTAGTGGGCTTTCACCGATTTCGAGACCGAAACTTTATTTTCCTGAATCGTTTTGATGTGTATTGAATGAATCTGACACTCGTTTTTGTCGGAAATAAATTTGTATTTACAGGTGTGGGGGGTGCCCGCCCCTCCCGGCCCGCCCCGCAAACCTTGCACCACTTAGCACTGCCATAGTATTGATTTTTTTCTTCTTCACCTCTAACCTAACCTAACCTAATCTGATTTAACCTAACTTAACCGTTTCTGCCTGAAATGACTTGATTTTCAGTACTACATGTAATACCATTATTATTCAATTGCGCCAAGGGAAATGGGGTTCAAAATACTCAGAATGAAGAAATTACACGATGATGTAGGTAAGAATCCTAGGACTTTTGAAAGCCCACTGTCGAACTAATACCAACGAAACTATATTTTTCTCGTGAGTGTTTTATGTGGTATGTGTTTTGAACTAATCTGATAATCTAATAATAATATTTATTTATTTTTTAAATTAGATAAAGGTTAGGCTAGGTAACGGTTAAGTAAGGTGTAGTATAGTACAGGGAGGTCCCGTTATATGAACATTCATTATACGAGAAATCAATGATACGAACTTAGTCAATTAGGGTCTATTTTCAATATATGAGATCGAAAATCCAATGCTACGACATTCAAACTATGGTGAGTAAAATTACCAAGTTCAAAATGTGCGCCCTACCACGTATGCATCTGGGCTGTATGATGATGTACAATGATTCAGTTGCGCAGAGACGAGTTTGTGGGCAGTGGAAGAGGTCTGCGCACCCCTCCCTTGTCCCTTAACCTACCTAACACAGCGTTCACACACAAGTTTATTACGGTGGGAATGTAGGTAAGTACAGCGGAGTGATGACACGAGGAACACAGGGAGAGGAGTGATGTGTTGCCTCAGTAGGTAGGTAGGTAACTGCCTGAATAAAGGACTCCCGGGCTGGACAAAGGGGGATTTGGTTGACCCCAGTCAGGTCACCCTAGCAAGGCGTGCCCTGAAGGGTAATTAAGCATATGGCACGGCCTGACCTTTAGGGGTAATTAGCCAGGTGTGCTGCCCCAAAAATTGTGAAAAACATGCCTTTGTGAAAACATGTGTGAAAAACATGTCTTTGATGGGGTCCTGGAACCAAACCTATATTTTACCATTAGTTATGTATTTCCATATACGAGATTTATCTTTACGAGTATGTCAGGTGGAACCTAACTCTTTGTATCTTCGGGACCTCCCTGTACTATGTTCGGTTAGGTTCAATTTGTGTTTTCATCCTTTTTGTTCCAAATCACACACACACACACACACACACACACACACACACACACACACACACACACACACACACACACACACAAAGTGATTTGCGATGAAACGGTTAGCAGATTAATTCAAAACACATCAAAACACACCAGAAAAAAATAGTTTAGTCTACCAAAGGAAGTTCGGTGGTCATCTGGAAATTTACCAACCAATGTCCGTGTATTGTATTAAACTGCAGTTTTATCGTTGCAGTTAAAGATTTAACGAGATTTCTCCAGGAATAGGTAAGTAATTCCAGTAGACTATAGGTAATATATTTTTATGTATTTTCGGCCTTATGTCATCCACTCTATGTCATCCCATAGAGTGTTTACCGGATATATTTTACGTCATCCACATAATATACTGTCAGTACAAAACTCTTTTCCACATTCCCCGCCCAAAACCTCACATTCCCGACGGGTCCCCAGGTATGTTATGGAGGGGGGATAACTGCAAAATGAGGCATTTCCAACGATTTTGAATGTGGCTGTTATTCCTAACCCGTGGGCTGCGGCAAGCCTTCCGGAAGGCTCTGCTGAGCGACTGCGGCATGCCTTCCGGAAGGCTCTGCTGAGCGACTGCGGCATGCCTTCCGGAAGGCTCTGCTGAGCGACTGCGGCAAGCCTTCCGGAAGGCTCTGCTGAGCGACTGCGGCATGCCTTCCGGAAGCGCAATTCTAAAATGCATACAAAAACCGCGCCAACATTCGTAGAAGTCTACAAACTGTGCCACATATACGCCTTGATGTCAGCCCTTGACACCACACACCACCATCTGCCCAACTACGCTCTACACTGGAATATCACTCCTTGGGTTTTTTCCCAAGATCTTGGGATTTATGTTCTGGCGTTGGGATATTTTTTGTCTATCTTGGGACTTATGGAGGGATTATTCAAGTATTTCTCCAGTAGTTTATCTCAAGGTACAGTACAACGGTACCTATGCTTACCTTGAGATAAACTACTGGAGAAATACCTGAACAATGCCCTCAAAATCTTTGGAAACATCCCATGTAGTGGCATCCATGACCCCACTTCAGCAGGCTCTTGCTAGCGGTTTGGTGCCATTCGCGCCAGATATTTCAACTCCCGACCACAACCACACCACAACCCCATACATTTCGGTTAACAATAGATATATTGCCGTATGCAGATTTTTACTACCTTGTGCTGGTGGTATTTAGCACATATTGTATGTAGACATGATGTGTAGATTTATCTAAGGGTGCCTTCTTACAAAGGACACATGTTAAAACCTAATTGGTAACTGAGGCGTAATGGAGTATGTTCCCGCCAAACGCCCAGAGTATGTTCCCGCGGCCCTCGTGGTCATCGGGCAGTGTATCACGGGACCTGGCTCGACATAGTCAGGCCCGTCGGTTCTCCTAGCATTAAAAGAAACTAAAGTGACTATTCCGTATCCTTACCCTGCTGAAGGATACCTTTCCAAGGCTAGGAGGACCCACCACACATGGTGGCAGCGATAAAACAAGCCTACGTCTTCCGAGTGGGTTAATTAGAAAAAGACAAAAAAAAGCTGGTTGAGGGCTGCCCATTGTGTTTTGAGAGCGGCAAACCCAGCCGTTTTGTTTCTCCACTTCTCGAAAGGACTCAAGGGCCTAAAGTGTGAGAGATCTAACAGAGACAGTGAGCAGTGTGTCCAGTTGTTGTCTTCTGCCTAGTTAAGCTGTTTTTGTAGACGGTAAAGGACTTTGTTTCGTCGAGGAGGCAAATGAGAAATGGCGACCTTGTGAGGCTGAGTGTCGTTTCGTTCATCTACGCGCCGTCACTGGATTACTTATCTACGCATCTACACTGGATTATTCATCTACGCCATCTTCCATCTTCAAGTGGATTACTACGGTTGCTGCTCCACACGCTTCCAAGTGGATTAATTCTCCACACATCTACAAGGGGGAAATCTTGTAGCATTTCTTTCATCAGAATCTCTTCACCCCAGGAATTTCTTCAGCCTAAGTGTACTCCAATGACAGCTAAGTACCTGTGCTAATGTGAGTACTGTCCCAGTTTTATAAACAGGTAGGAAGTGATAGAAGTGACTAGTAAATTTTTTTTCCTTCCTTTGTGATCCTATGTGATCGAGGAGAGAGAGGTGAATTGTGTGCGCCATAAGGGGTGACGTCAGAGCACTCTTGCTCTGTGATTCGTGCTTCAAGTGACGTCACGGCGTATTGAGACGGTGAGTGGCTAGAAAATACGTCACAGGTTTCCTTGAGTTTTACTGGCTCCGGCACCAGGTATCTTCCCGGGCTTTTGAAAGCGTCGCGCTCTTAGTGGCTGAAAACTGCCAGGGAAGAGGGTGGAAAGAGTTGCCACAACTCGCCAAAGTGGTGAAATTGTGAGGAAGAGGAGAGAGTTACCATATCTTGCCAGGGAGTGAGAAAGTGTTCAGTTGCCAGACTCATAAGAACATAAGAAAATAAGGAAGCTACAAGAGGCCGCGAGGCCTACACGTGGTAGTTCCTGTCACCTAACACTACCTACATCCACCTTTCATCCCCATCCATGAACCTATCCAGCTCCCCTTTAAAGCTCCCTAATGGACTCCGCACTAACTACCTGTCTGCTGAGACCATTCCACTCATTCACCACCCTATTTGTGAACCAGTTTTTCCCTATTTCCTTTCTAAATCTACGCTTTTCCAGCTTGAATCCGTTACTTCTTGTTCTACCCTGGTTAAAAGCCGTAAGAACTTTTCCTACCTCTCCTTTATTAAATCCCTTTATCCACTTAAAAACTTCTATCAGATCGCCCCTTACTCTGCGTCTCTCGAGTGAGTGTAATTTTAATAACTTCAATCTCCTCTCATAACTAAAGTTACGCATCCCTTGTATCATTTTGGTCATCCTTCTCTGCACTTTTTCTAACAACACTATATCCATCCTGTAATATGGAGACCAAAACTGAACTGCATAGTCTAGGTGAGGCCTGACTAGAGCCAGATAAAGCTTTAGAATAACTTCCGCACTTCTACTTTTAACACTTCTGGTAATGAATCCTAATACTCTATTAGCTCTATTTCTGGCCTCAATACATTGTTTCCTAGGTCGGAGGTCTGGGCTCACCCTCACTCCAAGATCTTTTTCACCTTCTGATCTTTTCAGCGATACATTGCTTATGGTGTATCTATTACCAGGGTTTTTTCTACCAACATTCATAACGCTACATTTATCAATATTAAATTCCATCTGCCATCTGCCATGACTCGTGAGATAAGGTAATGAGTGATAAATATTATTCCACATGGTAACATTATTAATGTGTTAAGTGATTGCACAGACAACACAAACTTCTTTCTTAGATAATAGTACTGTGTAGTAAGTTCAGTAATTTGTGATCAGGTATAAAGTGAAAAGTGTAAAGTAATTTCTTAAACTCTACTTATAAGTTGTGTTTTTGGCACAGCTACCCTTCGAAAAGATCGTTTTCAATAGAAAGTGGGGTACATTTTTGTTCAATTTCTAAGTTTTGGTTCAGTTTACCCTGACAACTCATAACGTAGTGTTTTCTTCACACAGGTTTTCTGTGAGGTGAAGAGGGTAACTCTTCTAGTTATCTGTGGTTGTTATTGTTTCATGAAAAGCTGTAGTCAAGTAAAGTTTTTTGTAAGTGTAATTGGTGTTGTCAGTGGTGTAGGAGGGACCTCCAGTAGTCCAGTAGTAATTGGTGTAGTCTTTTGAGGTCATTTATGCTAATTATATTAGCAAATGTCATTGAGGAGTGGCTCATATATGTTATTACTCTTGATATATGTCGTCGCCGGGAGAGATTGAAGTTAGTATTACTGCTAATATTCCACGCAGTTGGGTAGTGCTGGCAGGTTGAGAGGTCAGGCACGTGCTGCTAATATAGCTTCTGAAGCTATGGAGGCTTTGAATCTAGCTTCATGGTTCGAAAGTGGCCAGCTGTCAGTAGAGAGATTTAAACTGATTCTAGAATTTCAATATTATATCACCTTCTTAACTCCACAGGAGCGTCGTATCGCTTCATCTCTTGATTTTAAGCCAGGGGATAACCTTCTAGAATTCTCTACTAAAATCACTAAGCGGCTACGTGAGATGCCTAAAAGTCCATTTACACAGCCTGAGTCGGTGGCGCCGGTGTCAAGGGAGACTCAAATTCATTCATCCTTACCTCCTCCTCCACCACCTCTTCCACCTCCAGGGTTTCTTACTCGCGCACCCAAGCAGTGTTACTACTGTGGAAAGCAAGGTCATACTGATAAACACTGCTATCAGAAAAAGAGGGAAACTAAATCTAGTCAGAAAAGTAGCAATATGCAGGTTGCTCAACAGAGACAATACTTGCCTTCTCGTCCTCCGCCAGCACGGTTTGCGTCCCCTGCACGACCACAACAGCCTCGTATGCAATTTCGCCCTCCGCCAAAATATTGTGTAATTCACGAGCTTGGAAACCATTCAACAGAGGAATGTTGGTTGGTTCTGAGGTTGAAAGCGACTCAGACGATAGCAGTTGGTAATGGAAATGGATATCAGCAGTCGGGGGAAGATTCGCGAAGGGTTCAAAGAAACCCAGATTAGTTTCAGACACAAAGTCACAGACACAGTCTTGCATAGTCCCATCTATTATAGCGGCGTGTCTTTCTATGATGACAATTCAGTGTTTCACTCGAGACAGTTCTATTGCTCTTGGAGTGGACACAGGTGCTTCATGTAATATTCTTAGTGAGTGTGCTTATGTAAACTTAAACAAGTCATATAATTTTCCCTTGTTACCTTCTACAGCCACTCTACAAAGTGTTCAAGGTCTCACACTAGAGGTGATGGGCACTGTGACCCTTCCTCTATGCCTTGCTCCTAAGTCTAAAGTCTTAAACATACAGTTTATAGTAACACCAAGTTTTGTTTTAAAATGTGATGGTCTTTTGGGTTTAGAATCACTTGCTACCCATCACATTGATGTAATTCCACAGCACCAAGCAATCTCATTAGATGGCGTTCTCTTCCCCGCAATGACAAGTCCAGCTCCATTGCTTAATAACCTCTGATTTTTCCAAACAGTGACCAGCAAGCCGTTTCTGCTAGTATAGGCCATGACTGCTTTACTAGTGGGGGAAACGAAACGTTCAGTTTCCCCTAAAGGTTCGTTGGTGTCCGCTGTTGTCGTGGGAGACCAAATATTGGCCCCATTTAGTTCTGTTCGACTCGTTATGAGAGTACACGATACTCTTGTCGACAGTTATTTAGTGTCTGCCCGACACTCTTCGTGTTCTGTTCGACTCGTTATAAGAGTACAAGATACTCTTGTCGACAGTTATATAGTGTTGTGGCCGACACTCCATTTGTTTGTTCGACTCGTTAAAAGAGTACAAGATACTCTTGTCGACAGTTATTTAGTGTCTTTGTCCGACACTCCATTTTGTTCTGTTCGACTCGTTAAAAGAGTACAAGATACTCTTGTCGACAGTTATTTAGTGTCTTTGCACAACACTCTTCGTGTTCTGTTCGACTCCTTATAAGAGTACAAGATACTCTTGTCGACAGTTATATAGTGTTGTGGTCGACACTCCATTTGTTTGTTCGACTCGTTATGAGAATGCAAGATGCTCTCGTCGACAGTTAGTGTTTTTGTCCGACACTCCATTTGTTTGTTCGACTCGTTATGAGAATGCAAGATGCTCTCGTCGACAGTTAGTTAGTGTTTTTGTCCGACACTATTATATTTTGTGTCTTTGTCCGACACTATTATAAGCGACGCAGTTGTCACAAATGTTACAGGGTCACAACCCCTCGGAGTAACAGACAAACTCACGCATAACATTGTGCTCACACATGATGCACAGCCTTCGTATGTACCTTCTTATCGTATGCCTCATAGCCAAAGAGCTGTGGTAGAGAGCATGATAACGGACATGTTGGATGAAGGAATAATACAGGAGTCTTATTCTCCTTGGAACTCACCCTTGTTATTGTTATTGGTGAAGAAAAGTGATGGTACTTATCGGCCTGTGCTCGACTTCAGGAAAGTTAACAATTTAACTGTACCGGATCACTATCCACTCCCTGTTTTGAGAGACCTTTTGCAGTCTATAGGGAAGGATAATACAGTTTTTACCAGTTTGGACCTCAAGTCTGGTTTCTGGCAGATTCCGTTAGAGGAGAAATCGCGGGAAATAACTGCCTTCTCAACAAATAATGCTCATTATGAATGGCTGAGATGTCCTATGGGTTTGAGGAACTCACCTCTTACATGCCAACGTCTAGTAAACAACTTGTTTCACGGCATCATAGGTGATGGTTTGTTCGTCTACATGGACGACCTCATAGTTGTCTCCAAAGACTTATCCAGTCACTTTGAGAAACTTTCCCTTGTGTTTCAGAAACTTACTGAGGCTGGCCTTAAACTAAACGTGCGCAAATGCAGTTTTCTCAAGTCACGCATTGATTTTTTTAGGCCATGCTGTTGACAAGGATGGAATCCACACGTTGGATTGTAAAATCAAAGCCGTCAAGAATTTCCCAACCCCTACCACCACTGAAAAGGTACGGTCTTTCCTCGGGTTGTCGGGTTACTATCGTGCCTTTGTGAAGAACTATGCTTCGATTGCTAGTCCTCTGACACGACTCTTGAAAAAGGACGTTCCTTTCGCTTGGAATGGTCCGCAACAACAAAGTTTTGATACTTTGAAACAGGCACTTACACATGCGCCAATTCTTACATTTCCTGACTACCATATGCCTTTCACTCCTGTGACAGATGCTTCGGCACTAGGCGTGGGAGCGGTTTTGATGCAAACAGTTGAAGGGAAATGCCCTCATGTTGTTGCATATGCCAGTAGAGTGCTTAATGATGTAGAGTCACGGTACTCAGTAACTCACCTTGAAGCTCTAGCTGTGGTGTGGGCTCTTAAGCACTTTAAGGAAATTATCTATGGTTATCCCATTACAGTTCACACGGATCACACTGCGGTGCTGAATCTCTTTAAAGGGAAAAACCTTTGTGGCCGTGTGGCCCGGTGGTTCATCACCATTCAGGAATTTGATCCTACTATCAAATATATACCTGGAAATAAAAATCATGTTGCAGACACACTTTCACGCAACATTCCAGTAGCAGTGCTCTCAGACGCTTCAAGTTTCTCAAAACTAGCGAAAAATACATCCACATTCCCCTCTTCAAACGTGGGAATTTGTGAAATCCACTTATCGACATCAAGTTGCTCTGCAGACACGTCAAATTTCTCTCTACAAGACTTATCGAATGCTCAACGCCAAGATCCTGTGTGGTCGAAAGTGATTTATGCACTAGAGTCTGGAGATGAATCTTTATTGCCTAAATTGTCAGTTCCACTTTTACAGTTTTCAATAGTTGAGGAAGTTCTTTGTCGTAAGGTCACTATGGACGAGAACACGGTTACTCAACTAGTTATTCCTACCAGTCTAGTGGAAACTGCTTTAAAAATCATTCACGACATGCCTCAAGCAGGACATCCAGGTAGAGACAGAACCTTGTCCGCTGCACGTCGTAAGTTTTATTGGCCTACCATGCGCATCGATGCAGAGAAACATGTAACCAATTGTCGTTCATGTGCACAAACCAAGGGTAATACGAAAACTGCTCCTATCCTTGAATATCCTTTACCTGAGTCGTCCTTTGACACCGTAGGCATCGACTTATTGCAGCTTCCTCGAAGTCATCAAGGGTCACCATATGTACTAGTATGTGTAGATCACTTCACACGTTTTGTGATTCTAGTTCCTTTGCCTAACAAGTCTGCTATAACAGTTGCTCATGCTCTAGCTTCAAATTTAATTTGCCCCTACACAACTCCTAGAGTGCTGATTTCAGATAATGGCCCTGAATTTGCTAATCAAATTCTTCATAACATCTGTGAGCAGTTCAAAATTAAGCAAACTTTCATTACTGCTTATCACCCTGCGAGCAATGGGTTAGTAGAGAGGACTAATAAGAAGATTCTTGATGTCCTTCGCCATTATGCTGGCGAGTTTCATGACTCTTGGGAAGACTGGCTACCTCATGTAGCGGCTTCAATAAATGGTTCAGTAAATTCCTCTACAGGAAAGACTCCACATTTCATTTTGTATGGTGTCGACAAGCGACTACCTTATGATGTGCTTTTGCAATCTCCTGTCCCTGTCTACTCAGTGGACGATTATGCTAAAATTCAACTAAGATCCTTTCAGATCATTCACAGATCAGTTCGAGGAAAACTTAAGGCTTCTCGTCAGGAGATGATGCGTAGACAGCATAGTAAGGCTTGTCCTGTTGCAATTTCCATAGGTGATTTTGTTATGAAACGTTCTCCTGAACGCCAAAATAAGTTGTGTTCTAAATTTTCAGGACCTTACTTGGTCACAAGTAAAATTAAGGGAAATAAATTCATACTTCTTGATCAAACTCATAATACTACAGACGTAGTACATGCTGATAGGCTAAAGAGAGTCAAGCTGACCTCTCATGCACTGACCAGGCCCACAACTTAGGTCAACAGGCCTTAATGTTCTCATGTTTTCTTGTTAGCATTATGATTAGTAGTACAATACTATTTTTGCTAGTATTTTATTTTAAAGTTACATTTCATATGTGTATATGTATTTGGATGATGAAACCTTGGTTCCTTGGGCCAAGCAGAATTATGTCTGTGAGGACACAGTGAGGTGTGGCCGAGCAATGTGCTGGTGGTATTTAGCACATATTGTATGTAGACATGATGTGTAGATTTATCTAAGGGTGCCTTCTTACAAAGGACACATGTTAAAACCTAATTGGTAACTGAGGCGTAATGGAGTATGTTCCCGCCAAACGCCCAGAGTATGTTTCCCGCGGCCCTCGTGGTCATCGGGCAGTGTATCACGGGACCTGGCTCGACATAGTCAGGCCCGTCGGTTCTCCTAGCATTAAAAGAAACTAAAGTGACTATTCCGTATCCTTACCCTGCTGAAGGATACCTTTCCAAGGCTAGGAGGACCCACCACACAACCTTGACGTTGTGATTTTCATCCAATTCTGTAATGGTCACCGTTTCACTCACATTCCCGCACAGGTGGCACTAAAAAAATCTTTGCTCCCGCAGTCCCCGGGTTAACACATCAAAATACATGTGAAAAGAGTACTTTTGACCTCGTACTCAATTACTGGTTGAAAGTACCAATTTACCTAATCTTTTGTCATACACGTCTTCTAACCTTCAAACCTCTTGGCAAGCTGTTACTTTGGTCAAAATAAGCACAGTCCAGACCACGGGATGGGCGCCTCTCCCAGCCCTCCCTTACGGACAGCAGCTTGGCTAGGTTAGGTTAAGGTTAGGTTTTGTTTAGTTATAAATAAAGCTAAACTAATAAAGCTTAACTAAACCTAACCTTAACCTTTACCTAACCTAGCCAAGCTGCTGGAGGGCTGGGAGAGGCGCCCGTCCCGC